>SEYY01025120.1:152500-167500 GCA_009176605.1 Armadillidium nasatum
TATATATATATATATATATATATATATATATATATATATATATATATATATATATATATATATATATATATATATATATATATATATATATATATATATATATATATATATAAGTTTAAAAACCTGATCCACACATCCCTACCCTCTCTAAAACCATTACTACACACTATCTTATCCCCTTTCCCTTTATATATATATATATATAATATATATATATATATATATATATATATATATATATTATATATATATATATATATATATATATATATATATATAATATATATATATATATATTATTATTATTTAGAAGAAAAAATGGATATCATTACAAGCTGTTGTACAGCAATTTACAATAACCTTCCTGAACCCAACTTACCATTTGTAAGAGCACTCGCATTAGGCTTAATAAGCTCTTTTGTAGTTCTTGCATTAATGCATCAAAGATATTATAAAACATCTTTTAAAAAATCAGTTTGTCAACTCTTTCAAGATATGTTCGTCTCTGTCCCAAAACTTGATCATTCAGAATTCATGCATTGTAAAAATAAAACTTGTACTAGATGTCAGAAGTCAGAGGAATTGATTAAAGCTGTGATTGAGGCCTGGGAAAAGATGGAATTAGCAAATAAAGCATCAACCTATAAACGTATTGCATTTGGCATAGAAAAAATGAGTTTCAAAAGTAGAAATGAATCAAGTGACTATGGTAGAGATAAAAGCATGCCTACAATTTTTTCAATGGATTTAGAAATGCGTCCTTTATCAATCTGGACACACCTTGATTGTTATAAGAAGGAAAGAGATTTATTGGACACAAATTTTAGTATCATTAAGGATGAATTTCAGCAGATCTTTAAATTTTTTTTAAATGGTGGAATTGAAGGTTGGAAACTTAATGATATACCTTCAGGACATTGGTGTATTTTTCCAATAATTGATCAAGGAATTGTCAAGGAAGAGAATTGCATAAAATGCCCAAATACATCAGCTTTACTAGGAAGTTTACCATCCCTCATGAAAAATTGTGTGTTTGGAAATGCATTCTTTTCTCTACTTTATCCAAATTCTCGTATTGAGCCTCATTATGGACCTACGAACACTCGTCTGAGATGTCACTTAGGTTGGTTCATTCATATATATATATATATATATATATATATATATATATATATATATATATATATATATATATATAATATATATATATATATATATATATATATATATATATATATATATATATATTATATATATAATATATAACCCCAAAAAAATAAAACATTTAATAAAACTGGACAAGTCTTTTGAGAAAATAAACATTTCTCATTCAGGCCCAATATTTGGGCCTGAATGAGGAGAAATGTGTTTTCTCGAAAGACTTGCCCAGTTTTATTAAATGTTTTATTCCTTTGGGTTTGCTTTAAAATTCAACATTATATATATATATATATATATATATATATATATATATATATATATATATATATATATATATATATATATATATATATATATATATATATATATATATATATATATATATATATATATATATATTATATATATATATATATATATATATTTTTCAATTTTTTTCCTTATAAAAATTAAAAATTAGTAATCATCTTGCATTCGATATTTATTTATTTTTTATATTTTCAAAGTTACCAGTTTGTCATATTTTAAAAAAAGTTTGTGGCATTTCCTGTTGAATATTCATTTTTTTTATTCTTATTTGAAACACTTTCACTTTAAACGGTACTTCAAAGTTATTTTATATGAGTTAATGGTACCTAATGATTCTAATAAGATTTAAAGAAATTTTGTTCATCCCCTTATATATATATTATATATATATATATATATATATATATATATATATATATAATATATATATATATATAATATATATATATCGGATTATATTTTAATTTGTGCGGATGCGGATGCGGATGTTAATTTTGGAAAACGAAAGTGTGGATGCGGATTTTGAATTTAAAAGTGCGGATGGGATTATTAATTTTCAAAAAGTTCGGATGCGGATTTTAATTATATTAATATATATATATATAATATATATATATATATATATATATATATATATATATATATATATATATATATATATATATATATATAATATATATATATATTCACTATTACCTTTCCCACTTTCGTGAGGTTGTCCGCAACTATTCTTACCTTTCAACGCTTTCACCACCTCCCTCCATCTCTGTCTCCACAAATCTTCTACCCTCGTCTAATCTCAAATTCCTTCCATCAAAATCACTCTCACTTCATCCATCCATCTCCACTTCGGCCTTCATCTTCCCTACCCTTCCCCTATCTACATCGGATCTACGTACCTTGCCAACCATTCTGTTCTCTTTCATTCTTCACATATGTCAAAACCATTTTAGCACATCCTCCTCCTCTCTATCAATTACACCCTTCTTCCATTTACACATCTCCCTTATTCTTTCATTTCTAATCCTATCAATCCTTCTCAATTTATATATCGCTCTCAAATCTTTCATCTCAAAGACATTGAAACTTTTTCTCGACCGAGCACTTATATGAACACATCTAAGAATGTGAACACATACATTCAAACATTCTTATCTTTATTTCTTTCGAAATTTTTCCTTTCTTCCATACTTTTCTTAGGCCCCCCAATACTTTCATTCCTTCTACCACTCTGTTCTTTATTCCTTTTTCCGTCCCACCCTTACCTTCCACCCAACATTACTAGATATTTGAATTCATTCACCTCCTCAAGTTTCCATTCTCACACTTCTACAAACCAATTCCTCCCTCCACATTTCCTCATCCTCACCTCCAATCCTCATAACTTTATTCTTCGCTGGATTGAATTTCAATCTCGTGTTTGCATTTCCTTCAAACTTCTCAAATATTCTCATCTTTTCTCCAGATTGCCACCAACACATGATCATCTACAAAAAGTAAAACATTCACTTCACATTCACCCTATATTCTCAACGTAATACTCTTCCCTTCTCTCTCCATTTTTCTAAGTAAACCATTCATCAATAGATTAAATAACATGGAGATATTACAAACCCCTATATATATAAAAAAAATATATATATATATATATATATATATATATATATATATATATATATATAATATATATATATATATATATATATATATATATATATATATATATATATATCATATAGTATTTATAAAAATTAAGATTAATATTATGCGATTTTTTTTTATATTTTCAAAGTTACCGGTTTGTCATATTTTAAAAGAGTTTGTGGCATTTCCTGTTGAATATTCATTCCCTTTCACTTTAAACGGTACTTCAAAGTTATTTTATATGAGTTAATGGTACCTATGATTCTATAAGATTATATATATATATATATATATATATATATATATATATATATATATATATATATATATATATATATATATATATATATATATATATATATATATATATATATATATATAGTTTGGTTGTGGTATTTTTTCAAGTATGGTACCACCACCTTGGTAAACCAGATTAAAAGTACCTAGTATATACCAGGTAAAACTTAATTTATTAATATTAATAAGACTTTTTATTTCAGTTACACACTTGGTATATATACATATAAGCCTAATTAGGATTCTTAAGTTTTATTAAAATATATATATATATATATATATATATATATATATATATATATATATATATATATATATATATATATATATATATATATATATATATATATATAAAAAACTGTTTGGGGAACAGTTTTCCTTATGTACGCATATTCGGGAAATGCGTGATAGACAAACCACACCCGTAGACCCGTAGGAACCAACATAGGAAAACATCAATGTTGGAATATTTTAACATACGAGGAAGGTAGTGGTGGTACACATCACATTCCCACTCATTGAAAGTGTTCGAAATGAGACCCATTTGCAACAGTGCAAGCTTCAATCCGCCTGAGGAGGGAATGACGTAATCTGTGGAAGACTTCGGCAGGTGTCCAAATGTCGTACCACCGATCGACAATATGTTTCCAAATAGTATTAACATCCGGAACAGGAAAGCTTTCAGGTGTCCCCACAAATTTTAATATAAAGGGTTGAGGTTGCGAGACTGTGGCCGCCATGCCACGATTACCACGCGTCCAATCCAGAGATTGTGATATGTAGAGATACTGGTAAACTGGTCTCCAATAGTTGTACGAAGTGTCACAACGAACTGCCAGAGGAACGTCTTCGAGGAGTATCAACAACTGACCCCCCTTAAGAACAGTTGGTAGGAGTGGCCATTCAGGTGCTAGGATAGGACATATGGACCGATTAGGTTGTCAGGATACTGTATAAATAAAAGTGTTAGAACTTCTTTAAGCCACGTCTTTGCTTGCCCTGTACAGGGTATCATCCGTTTCTTGTATGGAGTATGTATCGCATCTGATTACTTCTACTCATACAGAACTTTAGAAAGGATTGTCAAGTACTCTTCGCTTTATCAGCTCTTCTGCGCTCACTGACTGCTTCCAATCATCCTCTGATCGTTGAAGCATTGCTTTACTATTCTGTTTACTATTACAACGTACACAGCTCTTCTGAACTCACATACCTCTCTTTGATGGTAGTCTGTTTCTTTTACTTCGACAATTTTAGTTTACTTTTGTCCAGATCTTGATTGCTATGCCTCAAAGATTTAACTTCTGATTTTAAATACTTTGTACTCTGAAGCATTTGATCTCCTCTCTTTTATTTTCCCTCTTAAGATAACCGATCTTGCATCGTTCGGGCGGCGCTTTCTAGCTACCTTTATGTATAATTATTTTTTCATTATCACAAGTAGAATGGTTATTTTTTCTCCTTTTAAGAAATAATTCGAGCAGAAATTTCGTTAATTTTTTATTTGAATATACCATTCAAGTGAAAGAAACTATTTTCGCACAAAATATATAATGTGCATAATTAAGTTGTATTCATTAAGTTTTGAAAAATCTTTTATTCATGAATAATGTAAAAAAATTTACTTTCAGGATTACAAATACCGGAAGAATGTTGGCTTGAGGTAGATGGTACCCAAATTAGATGGAAGGAAGGAGAAGTTGTCATTTTTGATGACTCTTTCGAGCACTCTGCATATTTTGGTTTTAGTCCTAATGTTTATGACGACACGCCCAGAGTTGTATTGGTTTTAGATTTTTGGCACCCTAACATTTCAACAAAAGAAAAAGATGTTTTACAGAAACTTTTTAAACCAGAATATTTTTAATTAACCCAATTTTTTCTAGTCAAGTTTTAGGGGATATTTTCTCATTCCATTTGTGCAGATTTTAGGGCATATGTTGCATTCCATTTGTCCAGATTTTAGGGCATATGTTGCATTCCATTCTGGGCTTACGGTTAGTTTAAAAATAACTTAGTATTATAATTATTATTATGTATATAATACTTTTAATTTTTATATAGGCTATATATATATATATATGTATGCAATATCGAAATTCTTGTACCATGTTAATTATTTGACAAATTTTAAGTTAATAGTGAAGTGAAAAAGTTACCTTTTGTTTTTAGAAGGCAAATTTATATTTATTAAAGAAAATTTAAAAATAAAAATATATGTCATTACCTAAATATTAGAAAAAAGATTTAGCTTTAAATTCTTTTAGATACCTCAAGTCATTATAAGAATTAAATTATATACTTTGTATATATTTGAACAAGCTCAATTTATTTTCCTTTAAATTAATTCGGGAAACCAAATTATTTTCTAAGAAGTGTTTCACAGATTTAATAACTAAATCTCTCAAAATACTTTATACACAAATATGAAGAATAGAACATTTTCTTTTCATTCTCAATTCTAAAATTTTTATTGTGTTACTAGTTACACAACACAACCTTGAGTGTATATCGTGTGACTAACTCATATTCATACAAAAAAAATAAAAAAATAAAATAAAATTGTCTGAAAAAAAAAGTCTACATTTTGATAAGAGCATTCAAATAATCATTGTTCAGGACACGAGTAAAATGTCATGGAATATCGTATTTTATCTCTAATTTTCGAATTTTATCAGTGTTCTGTAATTATACTTTTTTAAAATAAATTTTAGGTCCCATCAATATCAGTTGGCAACTGCAGTATGTTTATCACGATGTACTCGTGTGGTTGCTGTTATTGATCCATATGTGTTTGTTTTGTGGCCTGTAAATAGGGAAACTTTTCAAAGACCATCATTTTGAAGTAGTGCTAAGTGATAACGTGAAAGAGGCATGGGAATCTTAAAAAGTTTCCAAATGGTTTCTGAGAAATTTCAACTGAAACTTTCAAAGAACCTACAGATCTGGATTGCAATATATCGCTGCAAATACCTTAGATTTCTTCGCACAACAAATGATGAGTGTTTTTATTAAAGCATTCGGTATTGGAGCGCTGCCCCGTTAGGTGATTATAGCTGGATGGTGAAAGATGCTCCTGAAACAGAATTCCAGACAGGCTAACGTTTGAAGATTTTTTTTCAATCAAAAATTATCTCCATTTTGTTTTGTCAAGGGTATGGGAGGGGTGCTTCGGTGCCTGAACCAACCATGTACTTATATGTGTCTGATGTCAAAACCTCCAAAGCAAAGTTTCTAGGAATAAATTTGAGTAAAAAATTATCGTATATTCGTCACATGTGCCATCTTAATTAAAACTTCAGTGCAAACTCCAGTTAGATCTGTTGCTCCTTATATGGCATAAGAAATGAGAGCGGATCAGAAAACTTTATGTAATAGTTCGCGCAAACTATAGATGCACGGTTTAAGGGTAAGCTTTCCTCTAGCTACCCAAGTTTCAAGATTCTACATAGGAAGGCCTCAGCATTGCTACGGCGGCTTTTAAGTCTTCTTTTATATTAAGCCAAAATGTTAAGTAAAATTCAACAGGAGATACTTTAAACCTTTCTTAAAATAACGTAGCAGCTGAAATTAGCCACAATAAAGGGGTAATTAATTTTTTAATATAAAATATTTGTTTCAACTTATACCGCTGCACCTACGAAAGTAAAATATTACGTTAATAAAATTCTACCGAAGTAGAATTTTATTTACGTAGCAATCGTAGGTAGGACAATGTTGTGTAATTAAAAAATGAATATTTTAAAAATATATATTTTCTTTAATTAAAACTGATGTATCTGTCATAAAATTTAAGAAAGTGTTAAATATTTAAAATTCTACCGAGGTTTTCTTTAAACTATTTCATAAATTAACTCGTCCAAATTATGAAATAAAAATGGTATAAAATAAATATTAACTTTAGTTAAAAAATATTTTATCTGATATACTGATGAACCTACCGAAGTCTACTTAATATTAAGCCAAAATGTTAAATCAATCGAGGCGATACGTTATGCATTTTTGTTTAAGTTTATATATATATATATATTATATATTATATATATATATATATATATATATATATATATATATATATAGTATATATATATATATATAATATATATTATATATATATATATATATATATATGGGCAGTTGATGTAACCACACCTAAGTTTTTTTAAATTGACTTTTTTCATTTTCAATTTGTATAAAATTTGTGTTGTATTCAAATATTAAAATTAACCACCCTATATATATATATATATATATATATTATATATATATATATATAGATATATATATATATATATATATATATATATATATATATATATATATATATATATATATATATATATATATATATATAGTCGAAATTGGTATATCGATGTTAATTTTTTAAAAATATTTCATTGTTTTAACTGATTTACCGACTGATGGAACTACTGAAGTCTACATCTTAATACTAAGAAAAAATGTTAAATTTTTTTTCCTTAGGCGATACCCTCAAAACCCTTTAATTCGTACGTAAGTCAAATTTATGACAAGAAAATGGTACAAAACAAATATTAATTTTTAAAATTATTTCTTTGATTTAACTGACATACCGATTTGTGTACCTACGGAAGTCTACTTCTTAATTATTGAAAGTTTTACGCTAACAAAATACAACCCAAGTGCTAACATATTCCGTATTATTATGCATTTATATTCACATAGCAGTCGAAAATGACATATTAAAATGAATATTAGTTTTTAAAAATGTTTTTGTCGTTTTAATATTAATTATTAAATACTTAAAACCGCCAAATAAACTCGGCAGTCAAAATTAGAAGCGGTAAAAAGTGAATAATTTTTAAAAATTATTTTTTCTTTCAACTAAAATACCTTTATATCCACGGAAGTTTACGATTAAAAATAAGCCAAATATTAAACATATAAAATTTTACCTAAATGACATAGTGAAACATTTGTTTAAATTATGGTAGAATTCGAAATTATGAAATAAAAATCATACAAAATGAATATAAATTTTTAATAATGTTACTTTGTTTTAACTGATATAATGATGTACCTACGAAAGTTTCCCTCTTAATATTAAGCCTAATGATACTGTGATTCTAACAGAGAAGTTACCTTAAGCAATTGCCTATAATAACATAGCAGTCAAAAATGTATCATTAAAGTAATAAAAAAAATTTAATATTAATTTTTGAAAACATTCCTTTGTATACGAAAATTTAAGTCATAATAATTATCTTAATGTTTCGTCAAGAGTGTAGGAGAGGTGCTACCGAAATGATACTTTACACACATGTTAATTTGGCAGTGGAAATTAGAAAATTGAAGTGGTAAAAATGAATATTTTTAAAAATGTTCCTCTGTTTTATTACAACGTACCTACGGAAGGTTACATCTTAATATTATGAAAAAATGTTAAACAAAATTATAATGAGGTGATATGTTAAATACCTGCTTAAATTAACGGAGAAGTCAATTTAATAACATGAAAGTGGTACAAAACGAATATTAATTTTTTAAAATGTTTCCGTTTTAAATATTTGGTATACCGATGTACAGTCGTGAACAAAAGTTCGTTCCTATTAAGCTGGAAATAAATATTTATATAAAATGGAGATCATCTCAGGTTCAGCCAATCACAGTTCAATTAAGCCCCTCTCAATGTTTTTATTTCTTTTTATTCAAAATAGAGCTTTTATGAAATGATCTCCATTTTATATAAATATTTATTTCCAGCTTAATAGGAACGAACTTTTGTTCACGACTGTACATACGGAAGTCTACGTCTCAACACTAAGCTAATGTGTTAAGTAAATAAAGGTTTAACGAGGTAATATATTTAGGTGGCGAAGTTAGGGCACAGAGAGGGTACAAAATCAATATTAATTTAAAAAAATATTTCTTTATTTTAACTGATATATCATTATATCTATAAGAAATCAACATTCTTAAATATTATGAAATTTTTAAAAAAAAATATTTAATAAAAAAAAATAAATAAATAAACGTAATTCTACCGAAGTTTGATAAAAAACTAACTTATATTAACGTATCAATCGACAGTAGAGATTAGGATACTAAAATGGTATATTAATTTTTATAAAAAAAATGTCCTGTATTTTAACTGATATACCGATGTACCTGCAGAAGTCTGTCTTAATAGTAAATGGCATAAAATTCTACGTAAGTACATAAAATTCTACTGATGTGATACTTTAAACGCTTGTTTAAATTTAAATATCAGTGGGAATTATGACATGAAAGCGGTACGAAATGAATATTCATTTTTAAAAATATTACTTCCTTTTAACTGAAATACCGATTTATCTACGGGTCAGCTTTATTTTAAATTTTACCGAGGTTGTACCTCAAATACTTGCTTAAATTAGCTTATCAGTCCAAATTTGGGCACTAAAGCGGTAAAGAATTAATTTAAATTTTATTTTCTTTTTAACTGAAATACCGATGTGTACCTACTGGTCTGTCTTAATAATAAGGAAATATTTTTAATATTTAAAATTCTAAAGAGGTGATTCAAACACAGTCTTGATATTAACGTTGGCCCGGAGTCGAATAAAAGTGATCAAAATGAATATTAATTTTTAAAAATGTTTGGCTCTTTTAATCAACTATAATACCGGCGTACTTATGAAAGTCGAACGCACCGATTACCTGGGGTCACCAATTGGCAAAAAATAAAATTCGGTTATCACAAAAAAAAATATATATTTTTTGTAATTGACTGTTGTTAGCTTGATGTTGCCGACCGTTTGGGCACGTGGACTGAAGGGCCTGAACATGGTAACGTATCGCGGCGGTAGAGCACAGGCTCTCCAGATGGGTTTTAAGGTTTCTTAGTTAACTTCAATAAAGCTTCATAGCCATTTCAGCAACAGAGAAAGCAGCAGATTAGTAAATATTCAATTATATCAAAAGGTGTATGGCCGGAAACAGGGCTAGGCTGTGGGCATCTTCTTATTATAGCTGTTATAGAGAGAACAATAAAAAAAACAGACCAAACCTAATGTTGGATCGTTTGGTTCATTCTATAAAAAAAAGGCGTTCAGAGCACACCAATTACGCACAGATGTAGCAGACCACAACCCACATAGAGTAAAGAAGCTGCGATCTACACCCACCTCTTTGATACAAAGGAAACACGCATGTATACATAAATAAGAATATACTGTGGAAGAAAGAACAAAGGACAGTAACCAATAGAAAAAAATTATATGAAGGAATAGGACCAAAAATTAAGAAAATAATAAAATTGAAATGTAAAAGGATGACTAAAGCGAAAACTGCATTGACAGTAATAATGGAAATAAGTATCAGTAATGATAATAACAATAATGATGATTGTAAACAAGAGTAATAGCAATTGAAATGATACAATAAAAATAATAGTAGTAATAATAATAATGTGAAAATACAAATATATAGTAAAGAGAAGGGAACTGAACAATAATAACTGGAATTCTCAAGAGTTGAATTACAAAACAAAAGAGGAAAAAACAAACCGTATAAACGGAAGCAGGAATATAAATCTTCGCGAATACAATTTGAAAATGGTGTCCGAGTCTCCCCGCCAAGACTACATGATAGATGTCTTCATGGTGATATATATATATATATATATAATATATATATATATATATATATATATATATATATATATATATATATATATATATATATATATATATATATATATATATATATATATATATATATATATATATATATATATATATATATATATATTATACAGAGGTAAAATCACAGCGAACTGCGAATCTGTTTGACTAAGTTGAACTAGGAAGACTATCTAAAATGAAAACAAGGTGATTAGCAATTTGTGAAACGTGGACTATCATATGTTAAAGAGATAACCTGTTTTGGTAAGGAAAGAGAAAACTGTGGATATAAAAATTCCGCGACCTAACTATAATATATGCCAGTCTATTATTGGGAGGGGCAGTAAATAATTTGCACCAGAAAATTTTTAATTTAGGCCAGTCGACGAACAAATGAATGGACTATGGGGTATGACTGTGACAAAATTGGCAAGGAGAGGGAGGGTTACCAGACATTAAGTGTCCTCGACGAACAAATGAATGGACTATGGGGTATGACTGTGACAAAATTGGCAAGGAGAGGGAGGGTTACCAGACATTAAGTGTCCTTGAGTGAGCGAGGTGTGGCCGATACGAAGACAGGCCAGGATAGTTTCCTGTAAGCGGTTACGTCGAAATGCGGAGGACCCAGTCTCCGACTGTGACTTAACTACATGAAGCTTGGAGACAAGAAGGTCGAAGTTCCAACACTCCTAACATCGATTTCAAGCCTTTGCGAAGACTGGAAGGTGATATCTGAAGCAAGAAGGTAATTGCTTCCAACGTTGAGAGGAAGGTAACGACAAATTCGGTATAGATCAGAAAAAGTTAACTTGGGTTGTCAGTCACCTCAGTATAAGATAGGATCAAGAACAAAATGACTAACTTCCCAAGGGAGAAACTTTTAAATAACTAACACCAGAGAGTTATTTGGATATGAGACCTGAAGTGCTTGTACGGCATTGCGAGCCCGAGAAGAGTATGGATTCGTTCCCATTAATAAAAAGGATCTTAGAATACGTCATTACAATTGCGACCACCAGTTCGAATTTCCAGGCGAAAGGAGAAAGTGAGTGAGGCTACAATCTGGGAAATTTGCAGAAATAAAATATATATATATATATATATATATATATAATATATATAATATATATATATATATATATAATATATATATATATATATAATATATATATAAATATATATATATATATATATTATATATATATATATATATAATATATATATATATATATATATATATATATATATATATATATATATATATATATATAATATATAGATAGAGCCAGAATAACCAAAATAAACTTAAAACATTCTTAAAGTTTTATTAGCCGACTAGTTTCGGGTGAAATTTCAACTCCCCATTATCAAGGCTTAACGTAATGACTCTAATAACAAAATATTACATAAAATAACATAAAACTAAACAATAATATAATAATATATATATATATATATATATATATATATATAACAATATATATAAGTATGTATAAAAAATTATAAATAAAAGAAGAAACAAGATCTTCAAAATGAAAAAATTTCACTTCAAAAGTAGGATGGTGTCCGAGGGTAAATTTTTATTTAAATTTGGTTCGGTATGCCAAATATACAGAGATTTCAATATTTGAAGATCGGTATTGCCGAATAAGGGGGATGGTATAATTCATATAAAGTTCTAAAGGATATATACCTTTATGTTCGGCGATCCTAGTGGAAAGACACAGAATGGTCTTTCCTACGTAAGTGGCCTCATAGTCACCGCACTTATATTTGTATACGACCAACGAACATAAAGGTAATGGTAATTTTTCTATAAAAGAGAAGAATTTTCCAATTTTGTTATCATTAATAAATTTGAAGTTATATATATATATATATATATATATATATATATATATATATATATATATAATATATATATATATATATATATATATATATATATATATATATATATATATATATATATATATATATATATATATATATATATATATATATGTATGTGAGGAAAAAAAAAGAAAAAAAAGAGAATTCATAATTACAAGTGTTGAACATTTTTAATCATAAAAATTTAACAAAAATCTATAACATCCTAAACTCTACAACATAATTACCATAACACGAAACTAACACATTTCAACTGCATTTTTTCCAAATATTCAATATAAAAACAAAACTTTTAAGGCACAAATTAATTTATAATAAATATATATATATATATATATATATATATATATATATATATATATATATATATATATATATATATATATATATATATATATATATATATATATATATATATATATATATATATATATATATATATATATATATATATATATAATATAAATTAAAATAAAAAAAAAAAAAAAAAAAATAATAAAATTAAAATAAAAAAAAAAAAAAAAAATAAATAATAAAAAAATTATAAAAATGTCAACAAAATACATGAAATTTTAATATTTTGTTTAAACTACAAGTTCAAGACATTAGAAAGGTAAACCTAACTACGTATAGCACAAAAATTCATCAAATTTAAAAGTTACTGACCTGTAACATATGGTTACAAACCCTTTTCAAAAAGAGTCCTTAACCACGGTTTGTAATTTTCCAAATTAAAGATCAATTTCTCATTGGAGGATAATACACTCCTTCTAAGATAAATTTGCTTCAAATATTTGCATATGAGTTGAGATAATAACATTTCCTCAAACTTTACATATTCTAACTTCAGGCTTTTATATAGGAAATATAGAACATTAAAGGTTTAGCTTTCTACAGTTTCAGTCTAACAACAATAATAAATAAAGTCATTATATTTTTCTTCAGAATATAACTCCCAAGACATATGTCAATCATCTGAATTTATTTTCTCCTTTTTTGAAGGTGTTTCTCTAGTTTTACTGCATAACTAGTTCTAACAACAAGAGCTGTACTTACTCTCGGCAAAATTCTCAAAACATATTACTGTAAGAAGTTTTGCACTTCACTATATATATATATATATATATATATATATATATATATATATATATATATATATATATATAATATATATATATATATATATATATATATATATATATATATATATATATATATATATATATATATATAACCGGACCAAATTAACACATCACATGAAATTTTGTTTTCAGTGGCCAATTATGCAGTGAGGATTAGGTTGTATTGTGTTTATAGTGATCCAAACGAAACAAAGCAGGTAGGTCTAAACAACTAGAACCAACAAACCAAACAACCATTATACAATACATATCATGCTCAGTCCTAGCATAGTGAATATAACTCTAACTGCAATACAGACCATTCTGCAAATCAAGTCTCCAAAGGATTCCTGCCACGCGAGTATGTGCACATTACAGTGTTAGTGCCTTCATTTGGTCTAGAATGCTTGAAGAATGAAACAGACACATAGTAAGAGAAGAGGAACTTACAATCTGGTAGATCACACTATTGGAAACAATTGCCTTGGCGATTGGTAGTTAACCAATCGACAGTGTGTCGGACCCTGTGTCGGTTCAGTGAGACTGGCTACAACAATAGATAGATTCCTCCTTATGGCAGTTCTGCGAGATCAATTTCAAATAAGCGTTCATGCTAAGTAAGGAAGCTTGTTCTGTAAAGTCAGACGTGTGTCAGTTTTCAAAAGTACAGTTCGAAGACTACACGAGGCTTTCCCTTAATGATGTTTTTCTCCCTTGTGCTCCGAAACTCTAATTGTACTTGCCTTAATCGAAATTATCCAATACGGAGAGAGGCAGAATAGCATTCTATAAGATATAAAAGTGTATTTGCAGAATATTTAAATGAGAAAGATAGAAGAACATTTCCAAAGCTGACAAGTCAAAATCAGATGATTTTCCATGGAAAGGGAAACATTTGCTAATGAAGAGCGAGTGATAACGTTAATAAT
>SEYY01025120.1:172500-189882 GCA_009176605.1 Armadillidium nasatum
TCAATAATTTTGTATAAATGTTCTGTTAAAAGTTCTTTCCTCTCCAGTTTAGCAAATAAATGCATTTTTGCTTCGATGAATTCACATTCGGCTTTGTCATATCTTTTCCTTTAAAATAGATGACTTTTTTTGAAAAAAAATTATTTTTTTTTCATAATTAGCAAACAGACTTTAGTGATAATGGAAAGCTACCAGTCTTATTCTACAAGAAAATAAAGTTTACATCAGATTAAAATGACGCTAAGTATATAACAATTGAACAGAATTAATATGTTTGTTTAACAAAAATAAAATGCTAACAAAATATTCAAAAAATATATTTAAAACTTGGGAAAAAAAAAAAAAAAACTTTAAATATAAAATTATAGAAAAATAAAAATTTGCTTTAAAACAACCCAAATATGCAAAACCAAAATCCTTAATTTAACATAATATAAATATTATCATCAATTCATTAGTTTCAAAAATAACACAATTACTATAAATATTATCATCAATTCATTAGTTTCAAAAATAACACAATTACTGTTTTACTTCCATAGTATTACATATTAAAATACAGTATTGATTTTGACCTCCAAGAAATTCATATGGGGAAAACAAGAACTATATTATTTTGATTTCTTTACATGTACTCTGCGTAATTCAACTATTATTAATGAAATTAACATAAAATATGTGAAACACACTTAAACTTACTGTGCTTCATTGAATTCATACGAAGCTAACTCTATCTGATTCCGCAAGATGCTAACATCAGTTGACAGCAAAGCATCTAGACGACTCAGCTCTTCTTGGATGTGAAGAATTTTTTTAGCTTCATACTGGGTTTGTCGCTTCCTGAAATCAGTAGAAATTAATGATAGGATGATTACGAATTTTTAATGACGATGATGAAATTGAAGAAGTATATTTTAAAAATTCCAATTAATTTTAATAAATTTAATAATTTTATAAGGAAGAATTAAATTTTTCTTTATTCAAATGTGTAAATATATGTAATTTTAATATATTGTATAATAGTATCTTCAGAATATTGATTTTAAAAATTTTGATATGTGAGAGCATGAACTGACATGCAAAACTGTAGTACTTTAAATCTAGAGCTCTTAATTTGTGATGCAGAAACATATTCTTTGCTCCAGTTTCTTGGGTAATTAAACTTCGCCTTGGGGAGTATGCCGATTGTGCAGATGACGATTAATCGTCCCATTACTAGTAAAATGTATATGAAATAACTTTTAATCACGTTTACTACAAATTTTTAATTGAATTTATTGTAAAATAAAAAATATATAAAAAATAACTAGTAATCACATTTACTAGAAATTTTTAAATTTAACTGTGACAAAATAAGAAAAATTTTAAAACAATGTGTGTATAATAATAAATAATCATCTTCCCCCAGGAAGGACTTTCGCTCACACATCCCGGCTCCGGCCAGGCCTCGAACCCTGGACCTCTCGCTTGCTATGATGCTATATATATATATATATAATATAAATATATAAATATATATATATATATATATATATATATATATATATATATATATATATATATATATATATATATATATATATATATATATATATATATATATATATATATATATATATATATATATATATATATCCTACTTTAGAACTTTTAATAACAAAACATACTTATCAGCGATTGCTTTGGCGAGTAGTTCCTTTTTCCTTTTGTTTTGTTCTTCCATAAGTCTCTGACGTTCTTGGAAAAGTTCCAAGGAGATGTTCTGGTAGTTTGGAGTACTCTTCTCCAGCAAAAATGCCTTCTGAAGAGGTCGTGTAACAGAATCGCCATTGAGGTCAATCTGCTTTACTGGTATTTCATCACTTGGCATTGTAGGAACCATTTTGTAAGACTTATCCTCTCCAACCAAAATTGTGACAGGCTGGGATGTACCTATCAGAAGAAAATAAACTTAATAAAGTTAAGTATTTAAATTAAATGTTTTATTCACTTACAGATACAAAGCTAAAATCTTGAGTTACTAATTGAGTTGATGTGAGGAGATCAAAGCATTGAAAAACTAAGTACATTTGCAATAAAACTAAAATGAAGACTAGAGAAGTCACAGAAAGATAATTTAGTGTAATTAAAAGAAAAAAAAACTATCTCTATCACACTGTACATTTGTGTCATACAGTTCAGTTAAAAAAAAATAAAAAAAATTTTTCCCACACACACCACCACATTGCAATTTTTTCTATCTAATAATAATAATAATAATAATAATAATAATAATAATAATAATAATAATAATAATAATAATAAGTAATTTAAAAAAAAGTTTGTCAAAATACATAATGCACTCGTATTTTTCATAAATTAAGACTACAATTAAAATTATTTTTGACTTGAAAGGCTTCTGAGGAGACGTTTAGGTCCTATGAGCCCACAACAGTTTTATATATTGTACGAAAACTTATATTTATTAATAAAATCAACTCCTTAACAGAACATATTACTGCCTTATAGAAGATTATAAAATACAGTGTAATAATAATTCCAAGCTATTCTATTTTCTGAAGACAATTAAAAGTAATACTAATAATAATATAATAATAATAATAATAATAATATTTAGACTAATAAAATAATAATATTAATTATTATTATTTTTATTTTAACAGATTCGTCCATATTATGTAATAATCTAAAGAGAAAACGAAAAATTAACCCATAAAGAAACTAGCTTTTGGATCAAGACTTTCCGAAAGGTTTTAATATAGTTTCACACTGAAAGGTTTTACAGATATCCTAAGCACAAGGGCTTCACTACTGAAGCTGCATTGATAATTCTTCCTAATTTGGAATTATGAGGGTTAACTTTAAAATTATTCTCAATTTAAACGTCAAGGGCTCTTAAATTCGACACAATAAGAACTCTTCAGTGATGGACTGACAATAACTCTAGAAATATTTAAAGTTTACCATCTTATTGAAAGAAAAAAATTAATATAGAAAATGGAAATGAGATGCCCTAATTCCTCATTTTCTGTATAAAGCATAAGGAGGCTTTAAGACCTTTCAACATAGAAATAGACTAACATCTGAGCATAAGAAACCTTTTCTGACGAAAAACAGAAGGGTAAAAAAATTAATTTCAAAGCATTTTAGAAGAAAAAATCTATGAAGCATGAATGGATTAAAATAGTATTGGCTGAAAATTAATATAAAAATATGCTGATGAAAGATTTAAGGTAATAATAATAATAATAATAATAAAGAGAAATAAATCAAAAAACAAAAATAAATAAATAAATCAATAAATTAAATAAATAAATAAATACACTGACTATGTTGCAGATAAGAGGAGGAAAATATCTGTATCAGGTACGAGATTTAGATTTAAGCAAATGCTTCGTTGCAAGAGGAAAGAGCCTACTATTTATATGACAATTAGTCATAGTTAAATGCTTCGTTGCAAGAGGAAAGAGTCTACTATTTATATGACAATTAGTCATAGTTGTTAGGTATTAATTCTAGTGTGTAAATAACTCATCTTTTTTATTAATCTTTTCACAACAATTTGTGGATTAATTAAGTATAGTTCTTGAATCTGTTTATTAAATAAGATAGAAATGAAAAGAATTTAGTTAAATTTATTTGGTATAAAATGTGTGTGTGTGTTTGGCGTCATTCATGCATGTGCGTGTGCTGTTAATGTGCTTATTAACAATTTAATTAATAATAAAAATTAAGTAAAATTTTAGATGATAGTTTTGTTCTCATCTTAGTAAAACAAGTAAGTAGCTTAAAAAAGTTATATTATATTTTCATTTTAGCCTATACTAAACAATTATTACTATTATTACCTGCAGATGTATTTGAAGGAGATGATTCACTGCACAGAGTTTGTGAAATTGAAGATTGAGATGAGCTACTAGTCATGGACATTTCTAGAGAGCTGCTACTTTCATTATCATCTATTTTTGAAGACTAAAGGCATACAATGAATTAGAAATTAAAAATTAAACAACATTTTCGATAAAATTTCAATTAGAATTTGGTTATTGGATTCATTTTAGGCTGCTTTTTATTAAAAAACAAACGTTAAATTTCTTTTTTGTAAATTTAATATATATTGTATAACAAACTGAAATAAATACAGTTACACACATCAAATAGGTTGGAAACTTTTATGACAAATTCATATTAACAATTATTTAAATAAATAAATAATTACATGTCCAAGTTTTGCTTCCTGAGGAACTGGATACACAATAGCATAATTTTTTCCATCATTTTTTCTTATGGCATTATTACCTTTCTTAGGTACACGATTTTTTCCTAAAGAAATTCTTGATGGTGATAGAGTCTGATTCTTCGAAATATGATTTCCATCATCTGAAAATTAATTAATAGGAAATATTATTTATGTATAAAAGACAGTCTGCTTTAAACCATACTTCAAAAAATGAATAGTACTCAAATCTTCGGTTATATGCAATCTTCCACAAAACTCAAAATTTAATAGACAAAGAGAAACGAGAAGCCAGAATTGAATAAGAAAGAAGTTCATAAGCACTGAAAAAGAAGATTTGAAATGGATAGAAGAACAATTATCAACATAAGAATGAATAAGGTGAAAAGTAGCAGAAGATTGTTAATTAAAATGTTGGAATTGAGTAAGACCAACAAAACATGAAAAACGTCCACAAGTGAACAGAGAAATGAGACGTCACTCCATCAACAAAGCAAGTGACATATACCATGTCAGTCAAAAGAAACCACATAATCCATAAGACTCCCAATAGTCCCCAAAGGAGAAAACTACAGATCAGAAAGAAAGGAAATAATATCTGTTGACCTTGAGCTTCAATATCTATAATGATTACTGGAGAAGAGAATGACTCCTGATGATACAGGAAACTTATAATATGGAAGAGGGCAGCAGATAAATATATGGAAAGAAGAGGAAGAATTGCGTCAGATCTCTACTGCAATGCTTCATTCAATGCCGTAGATTCTTTCTTTCCTACTAGTCTTTCAAGAGAACACATACCAAAACCTGTCAATAATGTTTCAAGCAGTGATTTGGCTAGAATATTCAGTCAAATTGCAAGAATTGTTCCAAAAGATGAACAATATTTCCTCATGTGTATATAGGCTGTAAATATACATGCTCAGAAGCAGGGGAAGGCGTGGGTGATGTGGGCCATTGCCCACGCCCTCATGCAAATTGTTCACGTCATAAAATATTTTCTAGCTTAACTAATAATACATGAAATTAATCAAATTGACTCGTATACATGCACAAATTTTCACCTTAAAGAAATTTTTTTATTGAACAAAGTAGGGACATTATTTTTATTAATGCTTATGTTATTAGTGGTGACATTTGGGACTTGCAAATTTGGTTCGCAATCAGCCCTAATGCTTATGTTCAGAGTGGTTGGTTATGGACTTCTGGTGTACTCTATTTTCAGAGTTTTTATGAAGTATGCATTATTTTTTGAACTTTTTGATCTAAAATTAAAAATGATGTTAGCTTTTTACATAATTAAAAAAAATTGTAAATACTTTTGCTGGATATTTTTTTGAAAGTAATCATAAAAAAAATTTTTATTCTATTCATGTTATTATTATTATTATGAACGTGAGGGTAGCCATATGATATCATTGCTGGTCAACTGTTTTACTTACACTATATATATATATATATATATATATATATATATATATATATATATATATATATATATATATATATATATATATATATATATATATATATATATATATATATATATATATATATATATATATATATATATATATATATACGAGTGGGGTATTTGGCGTACACCGACGATATTGCTTTTTGGAGAGTGGTGGAGGAGGACATGAGGGAAGGACTAGAAAGGTGGAATTTATGTTTGTAGAGGGCTGGTTTGAAAATGAATAAGGAAAAGACTGTATTTGTGAGAGTAAATAGAGAGAAATAGAGAAAATTTAGATATCCAAGTTGAAGGAAGAAATATAAAAGAGGTTGAAAAATTTGAGTATTTGGGGAGCGTGTTTGGAGGTGCGGGAGGAGTGGAGGAAGATATAGTGGAGAGAATAAGCAAATATGGAAGAAGCGTGAATTGCTTCTACCCATTGTTAAAGAATCAAAATGTGCCTTTGCAAGCAAAAAGAGTAATATTTGAAAGTATATTGACGCCCATATTGACATATGGCGCGGAATGTTGGACAACAACCACTGTGATAAGAAGTAGAATACAGGCAGCAGAGATGAGGCCCTTGAGGACGATGATAGGAAAGAGTAGAAGAGACAGAATAAGAAACGAACACATAAGAGAGAGAATAGGGGTGAGTAGCATTAGAAATAAAATAGAAAAGGCCCAACTGAGATGGTTGGGGCATCTAGAGAGGATGGAGAAGGGGAGAGTGGCGAGGAGATGTTGGTAGTGGAGACCAGTGGGCAGGAGACCGAGGGGAAAACCTAAGAAGAAGTAGAGGGACGAGGTAGAGGAGGTGTTGAAGAGGCATCGCTTCCCGAACATCACGCAACTGAGAAGTGAGGGCCAATTAGCTGATAGAGATGAATGGAGGAGAAGGCTGCACCAGCTGACAGGCAGATGATGCCTACCTGGGAGCTAAAGTAAGTGAGTAAGAATATATATAAAATATTTAATATATATATATATATATATATATATATATATATATATATATATATATATATATATATAATATATATATATATATATATATATATATATATATATATATATATATATATATATATAATGTAAAATAAAATATAAATATATATAATATAAAATTATATAATATAATATAATAAAACAAAAAAAAAAAAAATAAAAAAATAAAAAAATAAAAAAAAATATATATATATATATATATATATATATATATATATATATATATATATATATATATATATATATATATATATATATATATATATATATATATATATATATATATATATACCTGCACTTTTTTTTAAATTTGTGCTTTTAGAACTACTGTAATGGCTAATTTCTTCAACTGAAAATCCTTTCCAATTATCCATAAGATGAAAAAATTAGTTTGACATTTGTTAACATGTCATCATTACCATTCATTTACCAATGCTGATTATATATATATATATATATATATATATATATATATATATATATATATATATATATATATATATATATATATATATATATATATATATATATATATATATATATATATATATATATATATATAAAACTTTACTTTGCTGTAACACCACAATCTCTCTCTCTCCTATCTGAAAAAAAAATGAAGTTTGCCACAAGAGTGGGCCAAATTTAGGGATCCACCGGAAAAGTAATGGAGTGTATGTAAAGTTCATTGTTCAAAGTCTGACAGTATTGTTTCATTGAAAGTTAGGGGACATCTTCAGCAGTGTGGGGGGGAGGGTGCTTTATTTATTCTAAACCTGTATTCTTAAGTGGTAACCAAAGAACATGTTTGTTTTTGTTCATTGGTGATGAATGGATCCTGTCAGGGAGACAGGGTTTTATTATCTATTGTGTTTTGTTTTGAATGGTTTCTAGTTTATTAATGCTGAATTGTGATATTATTAGAACACAAGCAAGTGATGCAAGATTTAGGAGGGAGTGGATGTATTGTCTGTAGAATACTGCCAAGAGTTTCTGTTTGTCAAAGTTTCATCCAATCAAAATTTTCAATGCAAAAAATTTCTCATCTTCACTCTTATACTTGTTCATGCATGATCTGCCAAATTCTACACCAGCTGGGTTTATGTGTAACTTTTGAGTGAAACTAAATTATGTGTAGGGTGGATATCATATGGGTATCAAAAGTTATTATTAAGATAGTGGGTTGTTTGCTGAAGTTGTCTATTGTTTAAAAAGATATATTATTGGGAAGGTGCTAAATTCTCTTGACAGGAATGAGTTATAATTGTGTAACTTTGTGAAGAGGCAACATTCTGTTCATTGCTAGTTATTGTTCAAGTTGATTTATTTATTGCTCTCCAGATGAATTATGAGTAGATGGACTTTGGGCAGTGATAGGTTATTAGCATAATCATTGAGTTTTGTGGAAGGTGGTGTAGAATTTGGCAGATCATGCATGAACAAGTTTAAGAGTGAAGATGAGAAAACAGTTCCCTGAGGAACTTCATAACTCCAATTTAAAAGATCAGAAAGTATGTTAGCCATGAATGACTGGCTGAGTAGCGTGAGAGATTTGCTTTTATTTTTGTCTTGAAGCTATTACAGTACATATAATTTGGAAAATGGACATAAACAAAATTTTCTAAATTTGCAGATACTAAAGTGGCAATAAAAAGAAATAGTGATGGATGTATTAAGCTTCAAAGTGATTTATATGAATTATTTGGATTGGTAGGCCAATGGCAAAGGAATTTTGTAGTGAAAAGAGTAAGGGTCTTAATGTAGATTACCTGAATGAAAAATTAACTATGAAAAAAAAAAAAAATGGAGACTGGCTTGAGTGCATGGACCAAGAAAAAGATTTGGGTGTAATTATTAGTATTAATCTGAAAGTGACTAATCAGTTTTTGGGTAATTAATTAGTTAATGGTAAGAAATTAATATTTTTTAAACTATACTGTAAAACGGGGTAAACCAACAACAAAGGATAAAATTAACCACCCTCAAAAGTAAATTTTAATCCCTTTTTTATTTTATGAAACAAAATTTTTTTATTGATATTTTTTTTGGTAAAAGTCTTCATATTTCAATGTTTTGTATGAAAGTAGTTTAATAAATGACAACAATAACTCAAAATAATTTCCCCCTTTTTGGGTTATGTTTTTTTTTTGACAAAATTCAAAAATTTTTTGAAGGTCTGTGCCCCCAAAAAAAAATATATTGAGTATGTAACTATCAAATTTTGTGTTTAGGTGTGCATGTGTTTGTTTAGTGATATGTTGTTTGTAGTACGTGGAATAGTTCTGAATATGAATTTTTAGTATTGGGCAGGGGATAATGGGGGTTATTTTTGACAGTGTTTTGTGTGGTCTTGTAGGGTATAGTGACATGGGTGTGATATGTTTAGAGTGTTGGCATAGAATTGGGTTCCTATCATGTCTAGGTGAGCACGGATTGGGAGTTTTTTGTTTCTTCGTGTAAATGCAGAATTGGGGTGGTTCTAGTGCAATCTGTGATAATTTGAAGAGCAGTATTTTTTTTTTTTTTTTGTAATTTTTCTGTGTTTGAGGGTGAGGTAGCAAGGTACCAGGCTGGAGATGCGTAATTAAGTATTGGTCTGATGAACTGTTTGTATGCTATGGTGAGGGTGATTGGTTCGTTACTGAAGTTGTTTTGTGACAGTGTTCGAATGATGTTTAATTTCCTGTTTGCAGTATTGATTATATTTTGAATGTGTTTTGAGAAGGTGAAGTGGGTGTCATATGTGAGACCTAGGATCTTTGGAATTTATTTAGAGGAATGAGGGTGTTATTTAGTTTTACATGGGGGTGGAGGGAAGACTGGTGTCTATCTGTAGTAATAAAGAGCGATTGAGGATTTTTCAGGGCTGTCATTCTGTTTGATGTTAGCCATGTTTCCAGTTATTAGATGTATGATTGAGTGAGTGTGGTGGCTGTGGGAAAAAAAGGGTTTTGTTTCGTAATGGATATGTCATCAGCATATGTTACTAGTTTCATTTCTGGAGTTTCTGGGGTGGGTAGGTCTGCTGTGTACAGATTAAATAGAAGAGGAGATAGGATGGCTCCCTGTGGGACACCCATTTCTTAGTTTTACTGTTTTTGAAAGATCTATGGTTTTTATTGGATACCAACACAATTCAACACCTGCTTTACCATTAAATTTTGCATAAAAAAATGCATTATATATATATATATATATATATATATATAATATATATATATATATATATATATATATATATATATATATATATATATATATATATATATATTGCAACTTCGTAAGACAAGTGCATATCTGAAAATCAATAATTTTTAGGAGAAATGCTCATCTTAAACCCACAATATTTATTTTTTTTTAACACTTATCACATACTTTTATAGTAACTACTGACTTTTATAAAATATTGCAAAAATGAAAGATAATTCTAATTTGTGAAACATTTTAACTATACCCTTAACATTTATCTTAATATAGAAACGTACAACTTGTCACCATAGAAGGTAAATTATTTCTAAAAAATTTCAATAAAAATTGAAATTTTAAAATATAAAAATAAAAAAAAAAAAAAAAAAAAAAAAAAAAAAAAAAAAAAAAAAAAAAATATATAATATATATATATAATATATATATATATATATATATATATATATATATATATATATATATATATATATATATATATATATATATATATATATATAGGTAAAGGTGGAGATTGTTTCTGAGTTTCGATTGTTAAAAAATATTGAAAATCGAAAATATCGGAGAAGCTATCGTAAACAAGAGAGTTGCCAGAGGTAAATTACTATACATACACACAATTATTATTACTTACTTTTCTAGCAGAACCTAATTCGACTTATCATAAACCTGAACTACCGAAGTTTGCCGTAAAAGAGGCCTAACCTACACAAGAATTTGCCAAAAAGAGACCTAACGTACACAAGAACGTTTGCACGACATAGTAGCCTAGGGCTAAGTATAGGTATGAAAATATCGATTAAGCTGAAATATCCAAAAAAAAATATGATATAAAAAAAATATCGAAACTAAGAAATAATCTAACCTAAGCCATATATATATATATATATATATATATATATATATATATATATATTATATATATATATATATATATATATATATATATGGTAAAGGTGGAGATTGTTTCTTTGAGTTTCCATTGTTAAAAAATATCGAAAATCGAATATATCAGAGAAGCCTATCATAAACAAGAGAGTTGCCAGAGGTTCTATTAATAGACATACACACAATTATTACTTACTTTTCTAGCAAAACCTAATTCGACTTATCATAACCTGAACTTCCGAAGTTCCGTAAAAAGAGAATATATTACTTACTTTTCTAGCAGAACCTAATTCGACTTATCATAACCTGAACTACAGAAGATGCCATAAAAAGAGATTCATATTTAAGGAATAACAAGAACGCACTACAATCACAGTGAAAGAAAGGAAACTGAGCTAGGAAAAGGCAGAAAGCATCGATTAAATAAAATATTGACATAAAAAAATATCGATATAAAAAATATCGAAACTCAGAAACCACTCCCATAATATATAATATATATATATATATATATATATATATATATATATATATATATATATATATATATATATATATATATATATATATATATTATTATTATTTTCTAGTAATTCTTTCATCAAATTATTTACAAGATACTATCAAAATTACAAATCACAGCCAAGCTTAAAATATTTAAAATATATCTTTAATACTTTATTTTGCGAATTTAACTTTCAACACCTCTAAAATTCTTTTCCTTCAACTTAACTTATATTTCCAGTTTATATTTTAAATGACAATACCAATCGAGAAATAAACTAAAAATTTACTATTAATTATTAAAGCTAGTCTGTATGCAATAAACACAACTATAGTCTCATCAAATGACTAGTGGTGTGTAATTTGCAGGTGCTTGTAGTTATAGTTTTATTATTTATAGTTAGAGTAAGAGTTGGGTTTACCTTCAAGAATTATAGTGATGGGAACCTTTCTGTAGGGTTGTTTGACAATACATATATTAATACCATATAGTGTACTTCAGGTTATATTTTATATGGCTCAGTGGTCATTACCCAACAAGTATCCACAGGTATATTTTACATGTATTTGGGTGTAAATTATCTACTTTAGTTTGACTGGAGTTTACACAAACCCATGGTGGCTTCTTACTGTATTTTTCTATTGTACTTATTGTGTGTTCTATTCTAACAAATTTCATGCATATATATGTAAGAGTCCTTATATATTTCTTGTATTTATATTTTTTCATAATTATAAGCCGTTTTCTATCCATGTCCACATCAGACTTAAGTAAAAATGGAATAAATAGTATTAATCAAACGTCGACATACAGTAGAGAAAGGCCATCTATCTTTCTTCCACGAAAAGCAACTGTCAACATGTCAAGTACAATTAAAAATAGGCATGCATACCGACGATTAATTATATATATTTTACAGTGGGAAAAAAAATAGAAAAAAATTTAAAAATAATTTTTTTCGTATTCTGCCCACTTTTACCCTTAATTAATGCTACATAATTAGAGCATAGACTTTGAAGTATACCACGCAAAAGCAGCGTTGCCAAGGTTAGGGTGCCACTGTTATTATATTTACACTGCAATATTTTTCGTTAACGGAAACATCGAACAAGAGACAATGGATGGCGCTGGTGAAAATGTGAAAAGGTGTTTTAATTTTTGAAATATCAAATATTTATAAGGATAAAATTCAAAAAGAAAAAAAGTTATAAATTTTAGGGAACTTATTGCTAATGGAGATTCAAGATTCTCTCACAAAATGCGGTCAAGTTTAAAATATCTATCTCTATATGCAATAAACTTTTAATAATTTGTAATAACCAAATTCAAAATATGAATCAGATCAACCCAGTAGAAAATAATCAAATTTAATGAACGTTTCATATATTCTTTGGTTCTCATGTTTGCAGAACTCTTTTCAAGATTTAAAAATATAAGGTTTTAAAAAATAAATAAAAAATTAAACAATTTAAAAATTCTATTTAATTCCATCTGTTTCATTTCTTATTAATTAATCATTTCATTATTTTAGTTTTAAATCTTGTATTTAAAATTTATTGATGTTGAAAAAAGCGATAGTATGCAATTTTTTTAAAAAAAATTATATACTATCGCTTTTTTAACTAGTGTATTTATTTTACCCATAGACTTTAACTACAATGATTTTACCTATTTGAAGTTTCAATTGTATTGGAGACATTTTTTTGAATTCTCCTTCTTGGTTTTTTGTGGAATTTTTTTTTTTTTTTTTAAATGTATTAACACTTAACACGCTGCCACTGCCAGCATGCCACTTTCAACCACTTTTTTAAATTTAGCGTCGTGTTCAGACGTTTTTATAAAATGTGTTTTTTGCTTGTTGGTTACAAGTCTTCAAATTCAAAATTCAAGTTAAGGTATGAGGTTATATATTATTCTTATTCACCTTTTTCTTACTATCCATTCAACTGACTTCTACTCAAATACATACCTCTATAGCGTTCTAAAATCTATTAAGGAACTTCAAGAAAGCAACTTTCTTAAAAAAAAAAAAAAAAAAATCATAGTGAGTCTCCTCGTATTATTTAATTGTAATATTAATTACGACCCTTCTCTTTCAGGTCTTTAAATAAAAACTGAGCAAAATTCAGCTTTACGCAAAGTTTTTATAATTTAAAGTCTATGGGCTCTCATAACGCTAGTATGGAAACTTGGTTAGTTCATAGTGTCATAAAGATATTAAAAGTTTTAAATGGGATAATTCCTATCTTTCTTATATTCAAATATTTTATCATCTTTAATTTTCATGCCACATCATGATAGTCCTTAATAAAACAAAATTCTAGATACAATTCTTTTCGCTAAGCCTCACTTGTCGGTCAATGTTCGATGTATCTAAGTTATAAAACCTCTCTCTCTCTTTTTAATGATTAATTAATTTAACCTCTACGCTTCAACATAAAAATGTCATCATCAGGAGGCTGTAGAAAAAAAAAATAATATATGCAATATATAAATTATGAAATATTTGAAAAAGGAAAAAAATTATAAATAACAAACAAAATACAATTAAATTAAAATGTTGCAGTTAAATTATACCATCCATAGCATTAGACAACTAGACAAGTGTCAATAAATAAGGTTCAGGTGAAGAAAATAAGTAATTAGAGTGAGCACAATAACGAAGAACCATAATACAATAATAACAAGATATAAAAAATATACCTTAAGACAGGCACACAACGTATTCTCAAAAGAGAAATATATGTACTTTCTTCTGTACCTTTTGAACAGGTTGTATGTCGAGTATACTCACGGATTTGAGTCATTACTCTGGAAGCGGAGTTTTATTTTCCGTATTCGGTAGTGAAAATTACACAAAAAATGATCATGTATAAAATAGTTACAGGATATTAGGTGCATCTCTAGTAATTAGCAGTTTTGTTTATAGGTTTAACTAATTAATTAACAAAAACATATATACATTATTTTGGGAATAAAAGTTTTCATCTATTGTCACTAGTAATTGTCAAAACTATGAATGTTATCATCTCTTGAGTAAAAAGAACACTTTATAAAACATTTTCAACTTCATTTGATTCGTTTAGTTTTTTTTTTTTTTTTTTTTTTTTTTTTTTAATCATAATAAATTGATCAACAATGCATTTATTCTTAAAAATAAATACCAAATAAATACTATAGTCAATCGGTGAGGTTCTAAATTTGATGGGAAGTAGATGTTGTAAAAGAAGAAATAAGTGTTGTTCAGAATAAAAAAGAAATTGCAAAAGAAAACATAAGAGTTGTTCAGATATAAAAACTTAACCTAAGCGTTCTCCAGAAAAGAAAAGAAAATGCAAGAAAAATCATATACGTTGCAGAAGAAAAAAAAAACGTAAGACTTGTTCAGAAATAGATTACTAACTGATTTGTTGCAACTGTATGTAAATCATACAAGATTGTAGTAGTGCTGCCTAAAGTAACGAGCAATAAAATAGTAAAAATAAATCTTTCCCAACAGAGAAGAAAGAAAAATCTGAGCCTGTGAATATTCCAAATTCTAATCAGAAAGACAAAATCGAAAATGGAACTTAAGAAAGTCTCCATTAAAATGATAAGGAAGAAGGAAAATCGAATTAGAAATTAGAAGCTGAGTAAGTCAGCTAAGATTAATAACAAGATATTAAACCAGAAATCAATAAGAAGTCGAAATATTCAAGGACCGTAAATTGTTAAGGTCCAAAAGTAAATCTCTTTGATAATGATGATGAACATACGTCTTCAGACAAAACCTATGTAGAAAATTAGCAAGAACTCGAGCCAAACAAAACTCCAACAGCTCCTTGTGGTCGAGCAGGAGGACTTTCAAAACTTATTACAGAACAAAATCCCGATTCTGAAGTTTCTTTGAGTAATGATAAAGAATAGACTTATCTTCCTTAAACTGTTAAAATAGGGTAAATGGTCTAATGCCCACATTGCACTAAATTATGCTATTTTATTGGCGAAGAATGCAGTGAGGAAAGTGAAGAGAGTGAAAAATGTATAAATTGTGAATTTCCTTTGGGGGTATAAGTTACCGACATTAAAAAATTCTAAGTAGTTAAGAAACATATTTAATAGGACAGCACAGTCAATTTACCTTTGAAAAACATTATAAAATTTTAGGACTGAAAGTTTATAATTTTTATTATATATATATATATATATATATATATATATATATATATATATATATATATATATATATATATATATATATATATATATATATATATATATATATATATATATATATATATATATATATATATATATATATATATATATATATATATATATATATATATATATATATATGGATGAATAGAGTTATGCTAAATACCCTGAGTGCATTTAAATACTAAATACCATATACATTTTTTTTATATATATTTTAAACCTAAATACTGAATTCATTAATCGTATTTAAACAAATTTGTAAATACAGTTTCAGAGATTTTAAACAATACAGGCGAGAGCTATTTCGGAACTGAATGAACATAAGCGTATTCCAACATTGAATAAAAGGTTTAGTATTAAGGCATATGTTATATTGAACGTGTACAGGTGAAAGCTCAGAAATACACACCTATAAAACCTAGGAAGGAATGTCTCTAATTTTATAAACATTATCACCCCGTGCACCCTATTATGTGTAATCATAGGTAAGGACATGCAACACCTGAATGAAAGAAGGTTGCCAGAATCGTCCAGAGTGGACTAAACTTATCTCTTTGGAGATAGCCAAAGAGATCAGCCTTGTCAATAGTGCTGTTGGCTACAGATCCATCAGAGCGAATAAGAAGTGAAAAAGCAGATTCACAGAAAAGATGGAGACATTTTAAGCAAGAGACAAGAATTTTTTTTATCAGTGGAACCAAGGAAGTCGGCATCATTACTTTTAGTTAAAATACTCTTAGGACAACGTAAAATATTCTTGCAACACGATTCCGAGATGAATGAAAATTGTCATGAGTGGTAGAAGAACGCTAGCTTTTCCACTCCCCAGGTGCAATCGAACCACAAATTTTTGGGTGAGAGATTTTTTCAAAATTGGAATGGAAATGTTAATCCCATAGGCTATTACGATCTTCACTCTTACAATAATGATTCGAGAATGAGAAGCGACTACAAGTGGGAGGTGGATGCATAGACTTCGAAATGGTCAAATTTCAAAGTAGAGAAGCAGACTTCAGAATGATCTCTTTTAGGAGAAGGTTCTATCACGGATATGAGACGAAATATTCTGTAACAGTGTAACTAATTTCCATATATGCACATTCTCGGGAACGGGGAAGTCAAAAAGTTGATCTCATACAGGAATCTCGTTAATAAGGAGGAAAAGTATATATCAGAAACTAAGAATGTTGGTGAGAGGTTTTGTAAGAGAATGTGCGTCTAATGAATTGAAACTAAGCCTAACAAAAAGTATATAAAATAATGACTGGGGATGAGGATGATATAGTAAGAGGGTAGGAATGGGGGAGAGAAGGTCGAGGTAGAGGTAGAGAAATTTAAGGAAGTAATATCTAGAAAGGCTAGTGAAGGAAAAGGTGGGATGGAAAAGAGAGAAGTATATATATATATATATATATATATATATATATATATATATATATATATATATATATATATATATATATATATATATATATTAGGGATGGAGTGAAGTATCGGTATCGGCAAGTATCGGCATATTTTCCGATACCGGTATCGGTATCGGTATCGGCTAAAAATGACCGATACCATACCGATACCGATACCAGATTTTTTTCATCCCTTTGGCTTAATTAAATGGTAATTTTTAATTAATATTACGTAATATTTTGAAACGTCATTTCGCGATAATTTTCTTTCCAGAACATTGAAATGTTGCTTGCTATTTACTTCTTACCATTTGGTTTGTTTTCTTAAATATTTTATTTTATTTTAATCCTTGATTAATCCGTTAGTAACATATTAAGATGGTAACCAAGGTACATGATATATATATATATATATATATATATATATATATATATATATATATATATATATATATATATATATATATATATAATA
>SEYY01025121.1:0-2500 GCA_009176605.1 Armadillidium nasatum
ATAGTTAATCCATTTAACACACAAAATAAATATACATACACGTAACTACAAATTTGACAGTTTTTAATATTTTTTTAAGAAAACAATATATTTTGAGAAACAAAAAGAATATTTAAATAATTATAAAATTGTGATAATTGAATAGTTTTAAATAAAAAGAAAAATAAAGAATTTTAAGTAAAAGTTTAAAGTCGGAAAAAGTGGTTCTTATTAAGTTAATTATACTTTAAACAAGTTGATAAATATATCAGTAATGATTAAAGAAATGATTATTTAATTTAAATATCAAATAAAACAAATTTTTATTTTTAAAATGAAAATGTAAAACTAGAATTAGAAAATAAAAATATCAGAATAATGACTAACATTTTGGTAATGAAAAGAAGGAAATAAAAATAATCTTAAAAATAGGAAAAAATTAATAAAAAAATTTTTTTTGAAATATAAAAAATAAAAAAAATTAAACTTAGACTAAAAATTAAAATTAAATTTTAACTTAGGTTAGTTTAGGTTAGCTTAGGTTAAGTTAGGTTAGGTTTAAGCAGGTATTTAGCATTTATAATTATAATTTAAGATTTATTTCTAGAAGAAAAAAAGTATTTTAACAGTTAGTAATATCAATAACAATATGTAAAAATTAATATATATATTTAAAATTTAATTGATTTAAATGTGAATATGAGTTTGAGATCACATAAAAATTTAAAAAACATTAAAACATCAGCTCATTATATGAAAGATAAGAGGGGGAATAGGGAAGAGGAGGGGAAGGGTTAAAGTGGGTTGCTCTTAAATAATTATGTTTTTGATTATTCATATATATTATATTATATATATATATATATATATATATATATATATATATATATATATATATATATATTATATATAAGAGTTTTAATAAATAAATAAATGAAAAAATTATCAGATTGAACATAAAGTGAAGTATAATAATTATTATGTCGCATATTTTAAACAATTATAATTTAAATAACCTACTTATGTTATTTAACTAATTCTGCTTACTCATTTAATATATATATTTAATTATTATTACTTATTACACTAAACCTATTAACTGTATGAAAAATAAATAAAAATTCCAAAAATCATGATTTTTTTTTTTTAATTTTTTTAATTTTTTTTATTTTTTTTAGTTTGATTCTTATATAAAAAAAATAAAAAATATTACTACCCTGATTATAAATATTAAAATTAATATTAAAATAATATTAAAAAATATTACTACCCTGATTAGTGGTCATTTCAGTGACCTCATAACTCACTAATGACTTGAGTCACTAAAACAATAAATATTATCGATCGAAATCACCTTAAAATTAAACATAAATTTTTTAAAAGTCTCTGTTTTTCTTCAAGGTTTTGTTATATTTTTTCGTTACTATTTAAATAATAATAATAATAATTATTATTATTATTATTATTATTATTATTATTATTATTATTATTATTATTATTATTATTTTATATTATTATTATATATTATTATCATATATTATTATTTATTATTATTATTATTATTATATATTATTTATTATTTTATTATTATTATTATTATATCATTATTATTATTATATATTATTATTATTAATTATTTTATTATTAATTATTATTATATCTATGAAATTCTGCAGTTTTGTTATAATGTTTTACATTACGCTTTCAATTCTTTAAAAAAAAATTCTTCTGATTTCATTATTACCCATTTTATTATTCTGGAGAGTATCGTTCAAAACAAAGCAAGATGCATTTTGATATTTTATATTTCCAAACCGTTTTCGTCCTTAAACCTCGGACATCATTAGATTTTGGTCTCTTAGAAATGACTTATCCTTAGCAAAAATTAATATTATAAATTATCAAGTTATTATTAATTAAGAGGTATTTCATATGATCTTTATTACATTAATTAAACTTCACGTTAGAGTCTGGTTTCCAATTTTTAAAAATAGAAAACTTCTGCTATTTATAGCTCCTGCACTTCTCGTGATTTAAATGATTGGGATATATGACATACAGTTGCTTCCCCATGCTCAATATAGAAATATTCATATATTTTAAGGAACTTTAAACGATGTTGGTATGCCCTTTCTGTCAATCTATTTGTCGCGTAATCAATTCGGATTGACGTAGAGTCAGACTCGGAGTATGCAAATTCGTACACGACACAATACAACGATTAACTGAAAGAGCATCTCTTGTAGGAAAGCTATAAGAAAGTCGTCTGATTTTATAACATTGTTTAACTATGATTTTCGAGTTGTTCGGAGATTTATTGGGAGCATCAATTAATGCCGAGAAGACATTTATTCTCTTTAATAAAATCAACTACATTTGAGGTTTTAAATTAAATATATTATTTTCGGCATCTTTTTAGTTTTATTTATGGGGCCTGGTGGGGTTTTATTAATTAGTTTTTTCTTTTATAGGTAATGAACGGGTGGTTACAGTTGATTAAATTCTGTTTGGTCATTTTAAC
>SEYY01025121.1:12500-35000 GCA_009176605.1 Armadillidium nasatum
TTAATGTTATGATTAAAAATAATATCATTACTATTATTTAAATGATGATTCTTTGAAAAGAAAATATTGCAGAACGTATCATAATAACAATAATAACAATAATAGAAGTAATAATAATAAAATTATAATAATAATGTTGGCAACACTATTAATAATAACAGGGCTAATTATTTTTTTAAAATAATAATAAATTAATTGGGTTATTATTATGTCTGTCAATATGAGGTTGTGTAAGTGAGCACTTGTTTCAACCTCTGGTAATTATTCAGAAGAAAATAATTCGCATATTATCAGGATTGCCAAATTACTATGAACTTACAACTCCACTTTTCTAAAGTTTATCTATCCTGAAACTTCAGGATATCAATACTCTCTGTAAAAAGCCACATCTTTAACGTTATAAATAGAAGTGCAAATCAACTTCTATCTAACCTAATTATACAAAACCAAATTGTGAGAGCTTCCAATCTTCGTAGCACAAAATCCTTTACAAAGCAAAATGCTTTCTAACTAAATCTTAGACTGCTATCTCATACAAGGGTATCTATGAGTGGAACAGTCTTCCTATAACTATCAGCAGTCAACCACTCTAGGGTCTTTTAGGAAATCTACTAAAACATTCTTCCTATTGAAATACAAAAGAGTACTTATTTACGTATCATAGTGATAATGATGATGATGTAGTGATTGTTATTTATTTTCATCGTAATCATCATTATTGTTTGATTTTTTTATTTTGGTTATTATTATTATTATTATTATTATTATTATTATTATTATTATTATTATTATTATTATTATTATTATTATTATTATTATTATTGTTAGTTATTGTTATTGTTATTTTTATTGTTGCTAGTTATTGTTATTTTTATTATTATTAGTAATTTGTTATTATAATCATTATACTTAGTACTATTAATACTATCCTATTTTCTATAGTTATTTTTATTAAATTAGACTTTTCTTTGTTTTTACTATGTATCTGTGTAAAAACTAAATAGATTTGATAAGTTTTGATCAACATTTTGTGAATTTAGAATGTTTGAAACAAAATCTGGACTCATAGGACGAATTTATTACCCCAGAAGCCCATTTCAGTAACAAAGAAAATAAAAAAACATATTTGTAATTTTATTTTGTACACTATTGTAAATTTTTTCCTTTCACCTGAATGAATTTTTTTAGTTATGATTATTATTATTATTATTATTATTATTATTATTATTATTATTATTATTATTATTATTATTATTATTATTATTTTTTTATTATTATTATTATTATTATTATTATTATTATTATTATTATTATTATTAGCATGGAAATCGCATCTAAAATATATATAAAAGAAAACTAAATACTAATAAGAAGAAAACTAATTCAGAAACTTTTATTCACATAGAATTTAAAAGAAAAATTATTCAAGTAAAAAAAGAGTGGAAAAAACTAAGCGATTTTTATAGCTATTTTTTGGAGACATTTATTCCGCAATTTGATCATAAAAATCAGTGATTTTGAAGCTGAATTCGTACTTGCTTGTAATTTGCCGCCTCATTGCCAGATCTTTATTTCTTTGCAATTTTGACTTTCAATTTAAAACTAGAGTAACTTTGATTTTCAAAAATAATAATAATAATAATAATAATAATAATGATAATAATAATAATAATAATAATAATAATAATAATAATAATAATAATAATAATAATAATAATAATAATAATAATAATAATAATAATAATAATAATAATAATAATAATAATAATAATAATAATAAATAATAATAATAATAATAATAATAATAATAATAATAATAATAATAATAATAATAAAAATAATAAAAATAATAAAAATAAAATAATAAAATAATAATAATAATAATAATAATAATAATAATAATAATAATAATAATAATAATAATAATAATATATAATAATGATAATAATACTAATAATAACTAATAATAATATAATAATAATAATATTAATATTAATATAATAAATAAATAATATAATAATAATAATAATAATAATAATAATAATAATAATAATAATAGTAAGATTAGTAATAATATTAATATTAATAATAATAATAATAATAATAATAATAATAATAATAATAATAATAAATAATAATAATAATAATAATAATAATAATAATAATAATAAAATAATAATAATAATAATAATAATAATAATAATAATAATAATAATAATAATAATAATAATAATAATAATAATAATAATAATAATAATAATAATAATAATAATAATAATAATAATAATAATAATAATAAATAATAAAATAATAAAATAATAAAATTCTATTGAAAAGGCAAAAAAGTTAAAATAACGTACAAAAAAGAATACGAATATATCATTTTTTTTTTTTTTTTTAAAGCTGAAAGGGCTTCTAAGGTGACAAGTCCGTTCAATTATCACAATTTTGTTTCATTCAATTCATATTCACATATGGAAATAAATATTTTATTACTAATACATCTAAACTTTCAAATCTATTTAGTTTATATATAGATATATACCAACAAAAAAAAAACATAATAATAATATTATTACTAATAATAATAATAATAATAATAATAATAATAATAATAATAATAATAATAATAATAATAATAATAATAATATAATAATAATAATAATAATAATAATAATAATAATATAATAATAATAATAATAATATAATAATAATAATAATAATAATAATAATAATAATAATAATAATAATAATAATAATAATAATAATAATAATAATAATAATAATAATAATAATAATTATAATAATTTTATATTACTAATAATACTGTAGAAATTATAATTATTATTTTTAATATTATAACTTCTTTTAAGAATTTGTATAAGTATACGTTTTCGGGAGGAAACAGGAACAAATAATTTTTTTCCAAGGGGAGAAAAACTGGAACTGGATCAAAGAAATTTAATTTTTATTTATTTTTTATTTTTTTTTTTTATTTTTTATTTTTTACAATATAATAAAAGAAACCAGAGTCCAAGCTGGAGCCGGAGAGAGATGTACAACTTTAAAATAATTGAGTCGGAGCCTGAATCTCGAAATTTTGAAAATCGTTTTTTTTTGGTATTAGTTTTAGTATAAGTATTAGTATTAATATTTATATAAGTATCAGTAATAAATTGGTGATAAACAATTTTCCAAAGTGAAATCCGTGAAGCTTGGTATCCCAGATTTATATTGGCGTCCATGGGATTATGCTATGCCCTTCATTCCTTGTTAATCACTGGTGTTTTGATATATATATATATATATATATATATATATATATATAGCAGTCCGAAGCGATGAAAGTACCCCCCTCAGGGCTTAACACGCAGAGTGATAGGGTGGGCTAGACCATTCCGTTTCACTCTGTTGCCATTTGGTTCGTTCTTTTTCGCGTTTCATCTTCTCAGAGGGTCTCTAGTATATTCTTGATTCACATTGGAGTGCCTATGCTCCACCAACCTTCCTCCTTTATCACATGTATCCTACAAATTTACAAGTGCTTACACTTACATTACCTATTAAAAAGATCAAAAATGGCGAAACATAAATCTGACTCGGAGAATCCAAGAGGGGCGGATTCCAAATATAGCACCCTCATCCACTCCTTCCCCTCATCAGCACTTGGGTGTTAGTGTCCTACGGCGATGGGGTTGGTGCCTCCAAGACCTTGTTGCCGACTTACCTTGGTGCACGGTCTTCTTTTTTCATTATTTTCTGCAATGTTCGCGGTCTTTTGTCTAATCTCCACTTTGTCGAACACCACCTCTTTTCTTCTAGACCTCATATCTTGTTCTTAACTGAGACTTAGTTGTCTGGGTGCTCTGACAAACCCTACACTGTTTCCTCCTACTGTCTCTATCCTCAATTTTCAGCCAAAGGCGAATGTTGCGCGTATGTACTCTGTTCTCGACTCTCTAACTTGAAGTTTTCTGAATTCTTTGCTTTATGGTTTAAACCTTCTAGAAACTCTATAACTAAATTCATTTGTTCTATCTACTTATCTCCTAACTCTACAGACTATCCAAAATTCTTCGACTATCTTAACTCCAAAATAGAACACATTCTTTCTTATTCTCCTTTCTCCGAAATCCTCATTTTAGATGATTTCAATGTTCACCACCGCCAATGGCTTTCATCTAGTTCTCAAGATCCAGCCGGTGAACTCTCCTACGACTTTTCTATCCAAAATAACCTTGAGCAGTTTGTGCATCTCCCTACCCCTATCCCTGACCGTCATGGTGATGAACCCAGCATACTTGATATTTTCCTAACTTTTTATCCTTCTCCATACACTGTTAAACTCTTTCCTCCTCTGGGTTCATCCGATCACCTTCTTATCTCTGTATTTTGTCCTGTCTCTTCAAGTCTTCTGAAAGAATGGCCCCAGCCTTCAGCGAGGAGACGTTTCTAGCATTTCGGTTCCAGTAACTGGTCTGACTTGAGGTCGTACTTTTCTGATTTTCCATGAAATGAGTGTGCACAGTGCATAAACGAGGTGATTCTCTCTGGCATGGAGGCGTACATTCCATATTATTTCCTTCTACTAAGCCTAACAAACCTTGATTTAGCTCTGCTTGTTCTCGTCCTATCAGCCGCAGGTATGTTGCCTTCGTCTTTAATCTCCAGAAACTCATGCAGCTTATATTTCATTCCAGAATCGTGCAAAATCTATTCTTCGAGATACCAAAAACTCTTTTATACTCCCCAAATGCAATAATCTTTCTGGTTCCTATTCCTCTCGCATTTTCTTGCATTTTGCAAAAAATATCAACTCTAACTTTGCTTCTTCCTCATATCCTCCTCTAGTATCTTTTGACGGTTCAATTGTAGTTTTGCCTTCCTCTAAAGCTCAACTCTTCGCTCAAACTTTTGCCTCCAATTCAACTTTAGACGATTCCGGAGCTGTTCCTACTCCTTTAACCCCCTCCAACTCATTTATGCCTAGAATAATAATTTCTTTTAAAGACTTCATTTCTGCTCTTTTTGAGCTTAACACTAAGAAGGAGTACAGTCCTGATGGTATCCCTCCTGTGGTTCTCAAAACTTGTGTTTCCGATCTTGCACCCTCCCTTCGTAATCTATTTCGTCTTTGTCTTTCTACTACAACCATCCCTTCTTGCCGAAAACTTTCGCTCATTCAACCTGTACCGAAGTAGGAGACCCCTCTCATCCCTATAAGTGCCATTACATTTATTTGAAATCCGTTCTCTCTATGGTTTTCAAATCTATCCTTGGCAGGAAGATTTGGGAACATCTCAATTCCTTCAGTCTTATCTCTGATCGACAGGATGGCTTTCGAAAGAAACGCTCTATTGGTGATCTTCTTTCCCTTCTCTCTGACTCTTGGTCCTCCACTCTTTGGCATTTCGGTGAATAAATTACTATCGCGCTGGACATATCGAAAGCCTTCGACAGAGTCTGGCACAAAGCTTTAATTTCTAAATTTCCCTCTTTAGGTATCTATTCTACTCTCTGTGATATTCTCTCTAATTTCCTTTCCGGTCGTTCTATAGCAGCTCTTGTAGACGGTCACCGTTCTTCCTTTAAATCTATAAATAGTGATGTTCCTCAGTGTTTTGTCCCTTATCCCTATCCCTATCCCTATCCCTATCCCTATCCCTATCCCTATCCCTATCCCTATCCCCTATCCCCTCTCCCCTACACTTTTTCTGTTTTTCATTAATGACATTCTCTCAATTATCTCATCTTCTATCCACTCCTATGATGGTGACTCCACTCTTCATTATACCTTCCGGTTTGAAAGACGTCATTCCCAACAGCAGATGATATACTCGAGAAGTGTAGCCTTGGAGCAACTAACCTTTGATCTTTCGCGTATTTCTAGTTGGGGCAGAGAAAACATGGTTGTTTTCAATGCCTCAAAAACTTAGTTAATCCATCTCTCCACTCGAAAAATTCTTCCACACAACTATGATGTCTTCTTCGAAAAATACAACTCAAACCTTCATCTGTTCTTAATATTCTCGGCGTATCCTTTTTTCGTGATCTTTCTTGGAAAGATCACATTACTTCTCTTTCTAAACAAACTTCCGGGAAGTTAGGTGTTCTGAGTCAACTTCAGAATTAGTTCACGTGAACACAGTGGTTTTCTCGCTAAAGGGGTATTGTTCGCTCCTGTATAGAGTATGCTTCACACATCTGGGGTGGCTCTACTCATACAGCTCTTCTTGAGAAGGTGGAGTCTAGGGTTTTACGTCTCATCAACTTTTCTGCTCTTACTAACTCTCTCCAATCCCTTTTTGCCAGTCAAATTGTTGCGTCACTCTCTCTTTACTATCGCTACTACAAAGGACAATGCTTTTCTGAACTATCTCGTCGCATACCTCTTCCATTCAGAAAAGCTCGTTTGATACAACTTTCTACACAGTCTCATCCTTTCTCTGTCCAACTCTCCGACCCCAGACTTAACCGCTATGTTCAACCTTACCTATACTGGTAAAGTCTGGAACACACTCCCTTTATCTGTTTTCCCAACTTCCTTAGACTTTCATATTTTCAAACGCAGTGTATTGGACATTTCGGCATCAATCGCCAAATATAATTTTTTTTCCAACACTGGTGGATTTTGAATATATATATATATATATATATATATATATATATATATATATATATATATATATATATATATATATATATATATATATATATATATATATATATATATATATATATATATATATATATATATATATATATATATATATATATATATATATATATATATATATATATATATATATATATATATATATATATATATATATATATATATATATATATATATATATATATATATATATATATAATTATATATATATATATATCTTCTCACCGTCCATCCTGTTAGGTAGAACCTGTCCGGTGTTAATCCTCCAGAAACCACTCCAGGTATTCCGATCTTCGAACAGTGCCGTCTCCTCATCAAACTCGATCGTTTAACCCTTTTTAGACAATCGCCCAGTCACAGCATCCCTCCATCTTTTTCTCAGCCTTTCCTCTGGTCTTGCTCCCACTGGTCTCTAATCAAGCAATCTTCGCGAGTACTTTCAGTTTTCCATTCTTCGCACATGTCCATACCATCTCACTTGAGTTTTCTCTATGCATTTATTTATTGGGCGCTTTCCCAACTCTTCTCTTATTATTCAACTCCTTACTCTATCCCCCAACGTTACTCCTCTTGTCAATCTGAACACTCGTATCTCCACAGCTTCCATTCTACTCTTCTGTCTAGTATTTAGAACCCAACATTCCGACCCATATAGCAATACTGGTCTTGGAATGGTTGTATATATTGTTACCTTTACCTCTACCGGTACTCTTCTCTGTATCACCAGCGGGTACAACATTCCAACCTTCCTTGAGTATTTCATTAATCCCTCTCCTAACTCCGCATCCATCCAACCCTTCTCATCAAATATCATACCTAGATATTTGAAATTACTGACCGGCTTCATTTGAAGGTCCTCTATCCATATCTCTGAGTTCTCTCTATGTCTCGATATTATCATTATCTAGGTCTTTTCCCTGTTTATCTTCATTCCCCACTCTCATGACATCAGTCCAAATATTCATTATATATATATATATATATATATATATATATATATATATATATATATATATATATATATATATATATATATATATATATATGTATTAAGGAATTTTACCTTATTTAGAAAGTTGGAATTGAACAATGCATAAAGAATGCAAATAGGAGATTATTAGAGTGCTGCATCATTCTAATGTTTGCCTTGATACTGCAACACATCTTGCATTATGCTTATTGTAGGACATAAGCATCTCAAATATAATGAGGAAGATATAATGCTTTGAGTTCAGCCAATCCTGCAAAAGGAATATACAGTATATATATATATATATATATATATATATATATATATATATATATATATATATATATATATATATATATATATATATATATATATATATATATATATATATATATATATATATATATATATATATATATATATATATATATATATATATATATATATATATATATATATATATATATATATATATATATATATATATATATATATATATATATATATATATATATATATATATATATATATATATATATATATATATATATATATATATATATATATATATATATATATATATATATATATATATATATATATATATATATATATATATATATATATATATATATATATATATATATATATATATATATATATATATATATATATATATATATATATATATATATATATATATATATATATATATATATATATTATATATATATATATATATGCGTGTGTGTGTATGCTTATTTGACGAATTGTGTCAGCATCAAACAAACAAAATAAATAAATATATGTAAGTCGACTTCTTTAGAATATACAATGCTTTCTGTCAAGAATTACATTAATTACTTATTCCAAACCTTGTATTTAAAATATAGGTCATCAACAATTCAGAAATGGAATACAAAACAATTTCCATTTAAAACAAATACATTAATAACATAAACTGTTTCAAATATTGTTATTGTTAATTCATTAGTAAACACTCGAATGCAAATATTTAAACAAATATTCGAATAAAATATTAAAATTAAGATTTGGAAGAGATTGAGAGTGCACTTCATTTTAAATTAACGTTGATTATTACATCTCCATTAAAATCAAAAATATAAGTCCTAACCACGCCATTCAAGTTCTCAACTAGTAAAACATACATCCTCAATCCTATCTATATCATGCCTCAGTCAAACATTCTAATTCCATATATCAAATACCATTCCATATACCATATACCATTAATATATACACCATACCATATACCATATTCTGGTATTGTCTGATTTATTGGTATTGGTATATTTACTATACATTAGGAGATTTCTCATATTTTAACCCATATATATTAGGTACATAAAAATGTTTTTACTTCTATAATATATAAATTTTTTTGTATTATTAAGATTGAATTACAAAATTTTTATAACTTTTTATTTGTTTAATTTTTTTGGCTTTAAAAAATTATATTATGTTTAATATTCAGTTTTAGAGATGACACATTATACATAACTCCTGAAATATGCATTACTTTTATGAAATATTTCCAGTTACTTTTGAAGAGCAACACATTATGTATTAATAAAACTAGACAACTTGTTGAAAAAAGACTTGACCATTCCTGTTATAAATATGTATCTTTGAACTCAAATAAAAGAGTAATATATATATATATATATATATATATATATATATATATATATATATATATATATATATATATATATATATATATATATATATATATATATATATATATATATATATATATATATATATATATATATATATATATATATATATATATATATATATATATATATATAGCTATATATATATATATATATATATATATATATATATATATATATATATATATATATATATATATATATATATATATATAATATATTTTCAAAAATTTATCATATTTTTTATCTTTAGTTTTCATTTGAAAAAAGAAAAAAATTCTTACACTGCACTCAGAAACGTTCTGGAATAACGGGCAAACTTATTTTTTTTCCATTATTTAAATAAATCCAAAATTTAATATATTTTTTATGACATATTTTTCAGAATCCGACTTATATTGTACAGAAGAAGCTTATTTTCTTAAGAAATTTTAATATTGAATATTCCAATATTATTAATATATAATATATATATATATATATATATATATATATATATATATATATATATATATATATATATATATATATATATATATATATATATATATATATATATATATATATATATTATATATATTTATATATATATATATATATATATATATATATATATATAATATATATATATATATATATATATATTAATATATGTATATATATATTATGCGGATGATGGATATATATATATATATATGCGGATATATATATATATATATATATATATATATATATATATATATATATATATATATATATATATATATATATATATATATATATATATATATATATATATATATATATATATATATATATATATATATATATATAATATATATATATATATATATATATATATATATATATATATATATATATATATATATATATATATATATATATATATATATCTCGAAATATAAATGGTCAACGAAGTTGAAATTTGGTCCAACAAGTCTAAATAACGAATGCAAAATAATAATTCTTTCTTGGCATTAAGCTGAGAAAGCAGATATTATATCTTTAGGAGAACTTTCAAATTTCGAGGTATACCTATGAAATCGCTTCAGGTTAATTTAAAAACAAAGGTTAATAGAAGAATTCGGCTTTAGCAGAAATTAAGACACCAGTGATGGAGTCCACAGAACGAGATAAAGAAAACAGGAAGAAATAAAATTAGATTTATTTTTTATTTTGTTTAAATTTTTCCAATTTTTATTTTTTATTTTGTTTAAATTTTTCAAATTTTTATTTTTTATTTTTTCATAAGGATAGAAAGAGTTTGAAGAGAAGCCCCAAAATGGTTATTATATTTACTACGGGAAAAAAAGAGTATTTTTTCGACTAAAAAAAATTTTGATAAGCAAGTTCGTCAGCTGAACATGAGAACTAAAGAAAAGCTATTAGCAAGTGCGAACATTGAAATAAACCGCAATGATGACTTAAATCAAAGTGCCTTGTGTCTTAAGAAATTCAGTACGGCATATCAATTCGGCCTTAATAGTGAATAAGTCATTACAATTATACCAAGGAGTTTTGATGTTAAGCAACTTTAATATTAAAGTTTCTATTAATTTAGATTTATTCTCAAATTCTCCCTCAAAACTTCCCATACTAAAGGTTAAATTTTCAGCACGTAAGCAAAAGCCAGAAACAAAAGTTAATGCTACGCCTTTCAAACAGCTAAAAAATGCTTCCAATTTTAAGGCATTTGAATAATTTTTACTATTTATATTACCTTCGAAGACTTCAGAAAAAAGATCAAAAATCTTAAAACATCACCAAAAAATTATGGTGGGGTTCGAATTCGTTATTTAAAAAGTTCTAATTCTCTTTTTATCAGTACCTTTCTTACTAAAAGACTTTAAGCTAGAAACCTCATTCTCTTTATTAATTATAATATTTAATCTTTTTATAAAATTATTGATGCTTGATATTTTTTTATAACATAATTTATCATCTTTAAACAATTCCTCCCCTTCTAAATAGGTCTGCACTTTGGTATCAGCTTCTATAAGCTGCTCTCTCAAAATAACTAATGAATCTATATTACCTACTAATAAGTCATAATCAATTATACTCTGATTTAGATTATTTCATAATTCATCAGTGAGTTTAGTGACTCTTCCATTTGATTTTTTCTCTATCTAATTTTGCTCTTTGGAAACTCTTGCTGTTTTAGTTATTTGTTTGAGGATTAGAAACCTTTTTATTTTAACTTATGATTTTATAATGATATGAACTATAAATATATCTTAAGCCTATTCCAGGTTAGGCATCATACACAAAAATATTAAAATAATATTTAATACATTTATGGAGATTTAAAAAAAAAAAAACTCGTTTAAACACCCACCTGTTAGAAAAAGTAAAAAATTTTGGTGTTAAACACTTACAGTACCTCAAAGCCAAAAAATAGTTGATTGGAGAGGGCTGGGTGCTAATTAATATGTCTGTAATTGACGTTGAGATTCCTTAAATATCTGTCACCACTTGCAAAATTACGGCTTCTATGAATTAATGAATGCTTTGCTCTTTTACTGTAATCTAGCTTAGGGTATGCGCCGTCCTAAAGCTTAGAGTTCTATATAAGAAGTTATTTTCCTCTTACCTTGCTTAGTATCGTTTCCTTATGAATAATATTGTGTATAGTTCTGTAAGTGTCGAATTAAAAATAAAGAAACTTACCAGGTGAAACTCTTAAGATATCCCCAACATTTAAAGATGTAAATAAATTATAAAATATTATAAAGTGAAAATAAAATATAAAAAATAAACTAAATTTTAAAGTAAAATGAAAAGTAATAATAATATTAGTTTGACCTGGAGATAATAAAAATATCGGAAAAAAATAAATTTTTAATTAGCTCACTTATTTTCTACACATTTTTAAAAATAATATTTCTTCAATCTTCTAATCGTCAATGGAAAATATTAGGAAAAGGATTTCCTCTTCAACAGTGTGAATAGTGAACAGATGAATAACAGTTGAAATAAATGAAATAAATAAAATAATAAATTTAATAAAAACATCAATTCATAAGTGGGGAAGTTCACCTAAAAAATATAAAATTTTGTCAATATCATTTAAATTAAAAATATAATTATGAAAAGAAAATAAAATTTTTATAAATTTTTTTATAAATTGTTCTTCAAGAAAGTTTAAATAAATTGTAGAGAAAAAATTATATAAATGAATAAATATATTTAAGTTGGGTATAAAAAAAGAGGAAAAGAGAGAAACCAAATTAAATAAAATAGATATAAATAACCTTGAGAAAATAAAATATTTATAGTGATTCTCAAACTTTAAATTAATAGACAAAAATAAAAAAATAAAAATAAAAATCTTTGTAAAAAAAAAAAAATATTAAATATTGTTTTTAATTAGAGAAAAAAAGATTTATTTTAATGTGAAATGATTTAAGAAAGAAAGAATATTTCTTAAATGTGCCAAAGTATTTTATATGGAAAAGTTACCAATAATAATAATAATAATAATAATAATAATAATAATAATAATAATAATAATAATAATAATAATAATAAAATAATAATAATAATAATAATAATAATATAATAATAATAATAATAATAATAATAATAATAATAATAATAATAATAATAATAATAATAATAATAATAATAATAATAATAATAATAATAATAATAATAATAATAATAATAATAATAATAATAATAATAATAATAATAATAATTAATTACTATTTATATAAATTATTTAAAGATGAGATATTGTTAAAATATTAAAAACTAAATAATCTTGAAATATAAATGGCTCAAAAATAATTACTTAATGAATGATAGATAAGAAAAGAAAAAGATAAACAAAAACAGCAATCTAAACATATAGTCCGACTGGTTCTATAACTACAAAGAAGCAATTAAATGAATAAAGAAGGGAAAAACAATAACAAAGGAATTATAACCTTACCAAACATACAAGAACTAAGAACCAAGACATTATAACCTTACCAAACATACAAGAACTAAGGACCAAGAAATTATAACCTTACCAAACATACAAGAACCAAGAACCAAGAAATTATAACCTTACCAAACATACAAGAACCAAGAACCAAGAATCAAGAAATTATAACCTTACCAAACATACAAGAACCAAGAACCAAGAAATTATAACCTTACCAAACATACAAGAACCAAGAACCAAGAAATTATAACCTTACCAAACATACAAGAACTAAGAACAAGAAATTATAACCAAAACATACAAGAAAAGAACCAAGAAATTATAACCTTACCAAACACACAAGAACCAAGAACCAAGAAATTATAACCTTACCAAACATACAAGAACTAAGAACCAAGAAATTATAACCTTACCAAACATACAAGAACCAAGAACCAATAACCTTACCAAACACACAAGAACCAAGAACCAAGAAATTGTAACCTTACCAAACAAACAATAGTCGAAAAACTTTCAGCAGCTACTTTTAGGATACGAACTACCAACTTTTTGCACAAGAGCCATGCATCCACCAACTGGAAGAAAGGTGCATGGATATCATAGAAACAGGATGTCTTAAGTAAAATTTAGAAGCAACAGAAAATGAAACATTGAGAAGGATAAGATCGGGATAGAAAAGTAATTTGAAGAAACTAAGAAGATTTCCCTTTTCTATAATGAAAGAAAGAAATGGATTAACTGTTCGCAAAGGACAAATTTTCAAGACAGAAGAGCTCCTAATGCTATAATTAAATCCAAAGTTTAACTAATTAATACAGGTATATCAGTGTTTTCGGTTTTGAAAATAAGTAAAATATTTAATATTAAATTTATAAGTGCAAAAATTTTTGGACAGGTATCTTTTGTGAAAGTATTTAAACTAGAATCTTTAAATATCATATATACTTGAATTTTCGTGTACTGATATCCATGCTTTCAATACTGTCTAACACTTTTAGTTTAATGTATGTACAAGCAATAGGTTGACAGAGCAGAAGCCCAAACTTTCATTTCACGCTTGCAAAATCTCCAAGAAGAGCATTGGAACTATAGCAATAAGGAGCATGATCTTTGGAGAGCTATGCGAGAAAGTGCTCAGGAGTTAGAAAGGAAACGATAGTCCCACTGATAGCGAGAATACCCTACCTCGGATCCCAGAACATGATAATTTAGAGCTCTCAAGTAGAGTGACTTTTAGGAGAAGATGGAGAAACATGATCATTAAACTGACATGGTGAAGAATATTCATTGGAAAATATAAAGATAATATATATATATATATATATATATATATATATATATATATATATATATATATATATATATATATATATATATATATATATATATATATATATATATATATATATATATATATATATATATATATATATATATATATATATATATATATATATATATATATATATATATATATATATATATATATATATATATATATATATATATATATATATATATATATATATATATATATATATATATATATATATATATATATATATATATATATATATATATATATATATATATATATATATATATTCCGGAGCTATTCCTCCTCCTTCAACCCCTTCTAACTCAATTATGCCTAAAATTAGAATTTCTTCTAAAGATGTCATTTCTGCTCTCTCTGAGCTTAATACTAAGAAGGCGTACGGTCCTGATGGTATTCCTCCTGTGGTTCTCAAAACTTGCGCTTCCGAGCTTGCACCCTGCCTCGGTAAACTATTTCGTCTTTGTCTATCTACTTCTACCTTCCCTTCTTGCTGGAAACGTGCGCTCATTCAACCTGTGCCGAAGAAAGGGGGACCCCTCTCAACCCTCCAACTACCGTCCTATTTCTTTGACCTCCGTTCTCTCTAAAGTTTTTGAATCTATCCTTAACAGGATGATTTGGAAGCATCTCAATTCTTCTAATCTTATCTCTGATAGCCAGTATGGCTTTCGTAAGAAACGCTCTACGGGTGATCTTCTTTCCCTTCTCTCTGAATCTTGGTCCTCCGCTATTCGGCATTTCGGTGAATCTTTTGCTGTCGCGCTGGACATATCGAAAGCCTTCGATAGAGTCTGGCACAAAGCTTTGATTTCTAAACTTCCCTCTTTCGGTATCTATCCTTCTCTCTGTGATCTTCTCGCTAATTTCCTTTCCGGTCGTTCTATAGCAACTGTTGTAGACGGCCACCGTTCATCCTTTAAATCTATTAATAGTGGTGTTCCTCAGGGTTCTGTACTATCACCAACACTTTTTCTACTCTTCATTAATGACCTTCTCTCCATCACCTCATCTCCTATCCACTCCTATGCTGATGACTCCACCCTTCATTATTCCTTCCATTTTGAAAAACGTCCCACCCAACAGCAGTTGATAGACTCGAGAAGGGTAGCCTTGGAACAACTAACCTCTGATCTTTCTCGTATTTCAAATTGGGGCAGAGAAAACATGGTTGTTTTCAATGCCTCAAAAACTCAGTTCCTCCATCTCTCCACTCGACACAATCTTCCACACAACTATGATATCTTCTTCGAAAACACACAACTCAAGCCTTCATCTGTCCTTAATATTCTTGGTGTTTCTTTTTTTTCGTGATCTTTCTTGGAAAGATCACATTACTTCTCTTTCTAAACAAGCTTTCTAAGAGGTTGGGTGTTCTGAGGCGCCTTCAGAATTACTTCACGCCACCCCAGTTGCTTGCTCTGTATAGGGGTGTTGTTCGTCCCCTGTATGGAGTATGCTTCGCACATCTGGGGTGGTTCCACACATACAGCTCTCTTAGAGAAGGTGGAGTCAAGGGCATTTCGTCTCATCAACTCTCCTGCTCTTACTAACTCTCTTCAATCTCTTTCTGCCCGTCGAATTGTTGCGTCACTCTCTCTTTACTATCGCTATTACAACAGACACTGCTCTTCTGAACTCTCTCGTTGCATACCTCCTCCATTGAGAAGAGCTCGTGCGACACGCCTTTCTACACATTCTCATCCTTTCTCTGTCCAACTCTCCGACCCCAGACTTAACCGCTATGCCCAGTCTTACATATACTCTACTGGTAAAGTCTGGAACACACTCCCTTCATCTGTTTTCCCAACTTCCTTTGACTTGCATACTTTCAAACGCCGTGTGTCTGGACACGTCGGCCACTATCGGCCATGATAATAGATCTTTCCCAACTCCGGTGGAATTTGGTAGGCCTCTGGCCTTTGCCCACCGGAGGAGATAAAAATAAAAAAATATATATATATATATATATATATATATATATATATATATATATATATATATATATATATATATATATATATATATATATATATATATATATATATATATATATATATATACATATATTTTTCACTGGAGTTGGAAAAATCCTATCTTGATCGAAGGAGGCCGACATTTCCAGATACACGGCGTTTGAAGAAAGTATGCAAGTCAAAGGAAGTTGGGAAAACAGATAAAGGGAGTATGTTCGAGACTTTACCAGTAGAGTATATGTATGATTGAGCATAGCGATTAAGTCTGGGGTAGGAGAGCTGGACATAGAAAGGATGAAACTGTATAGAAAGGCATGTCGCACGAGCTCTTCTCAATGGAGGAGGTATACGACAAGAGAGTTCAGAAGAGTAGTGTCCGTTGTAATAGCGATAGTAAAGAGAGAGTTAAGCAACAATTCTACGGGCAGAAAGAGATTGGAGAGAGCTAGTAAGAGCAGGAGAGTTGATGAGACAAAAAGCCATAGACTAAACTTACAGGGACGAACAACACCCCCATAGAGAGCAAGCAACTGGGGTGGCGTAAAGTAATTCTGAAGGCGCCATAGAACACCCAACCTCTTAGAAGCTTGTTTAGAGAGAGAAGTAATGTGATCTTTCCAAGAAAGATCACGAGAAAATGATACGCCAGGAATATTAACAAATGAAGGATTGAGTTGTGTTTTTGAAGAAGATATCATAGTTTTGTGGAAGATTTCTTTCTCTGCCCAAATTGAAATACGAGAAAGATCAGAGGTTAATTTCTCCAAGGCTACACTTCTCGAGTCTTTCAACTGCTGTTAGGTAGGGCGTTTTTCAAACTGGAAGGAATAATGAAGGGTGGAGCCCTCAGCATAGTAGTGGATAGGAGATGAAGTAATAGAGAGGTCATTAATGAAAAACAGAAAAAGTGTTAGGGACAAGACAGAACCCTGAGGAACACCACTATTTATAGATTTAAAGGAAGAACGGTGGCCGTCAAAAACAGCTGCTATAGAACGACCGGAAAGGAAATTAGAGAGAAGATCACAGATACAAAGATAGATACCAAATGAGGAAAGTTTAGAAATAAAAGCTTTGATCCAGACTCTGTTGAAGGCTTTTGAAATGTCCAGCGCGACAGCAAAAGATTCACCGAAATTCCGAAGAGCCCATGACCAAGAGTCAGAGAGAAGAGAAAGAAGGTCACCAGTAGAGCGTTTCTTACGAAAGCCATACTGGCGATCAGAGATAAGATTAGAAGAATAAAGATGTTCCCAAATCTTCCTGTTAAGGATAGATTTGAAAACTTCAGAGAAAACGGAGATCAAAGAAATGGGATGGCAGTTAGAGGGTTGAGAGGGGTCCCCCTTCTTCGGGACAGGTTGAATGAGCGCAAGTTTTCGGCAAGAAGGGGAGGTTGAAGTAGAGAAACAAAGAAGAAATAGTTTACGAAAATAGGGTGCAAGCTTGGAAACACAAGTTTTGAGAACCACAGAAGGAATACCATCGGGACCATACGCCCTCTTAGTATTAAGCCCAGAGAGATCAGAAGAGACATCTTTAAAAGAAATTCTAATTTTAGGCATAATTGAGTTAGAAGGGATTGAGGAAGGAGGAATAGCTCCGAAATCGTTTGAGGTTGAATTAGAGCCAAATGTTTTAGTGAAAAGTTCAGCTTTAGAAGGTGAAACGGCAGTTGTGCCGTCGGAAGAAATTATTTGTAAAATACCAGAAAGAACGTAAAAAAAAGGAGCCAGAAAGATTATTACATTTTCTATGGAGAAAAGAGTTTTTAGTGTTACGAAGGATAGATTTTGCACGATTCCGGGATGAAATATAAGTAGTGCGAGTTTCTGAAGTTTAAAGACGATGGTAATCTCTGAAGGCAACATCCCTGCAGAGAACAAACCGAGTTAATCCAAGGTTTGTTAGGTTTAGTAGAAAGGAAAGAAAATGGAATGTTCGTCTTCATGCCAGAGAGAATCACCTCTATGATACGCTCTACACATTCCGAGGACCTTTCCCACGGAAGCAATAATCATTCCATGGAAATCAAAGAAGTACGACCGCAAGTCCGACAAGCTTGCGCCACCGAAATGCCACAAACGTTTCCTTTCAATAGAAGGGAGTCTTTCCTGTGGAAGACTTGGAGATAGAACAGGATACAGAGGATATATCGAAGGAACCCAGAAAAGGAAAGAGTTTAACAGCATAAGGAAAAGGATTAGTAGTTAGAAAAAGGTTAAGAATGTTGGGTTCATCTCCAAGACAATCAGTGATACGAGTAAGGAGCTGCACCAACTGCTCAAGATAGCGAAATGGAAGGCACGTTCACCAGATGCATCATGAGAACTAGAAGAAAGCATTGGCGATGGTGAACATTGAAATCACTTAATATGGTGATTTCGGGGAAAGGAGAAGAAGAGTGAATACTGTTTGCTATCAGAACTCTCAAACATATAATATATATATATATATATATATATATATATATATATATATATATATATATATATATATATATATATATATATATATATATATATATATATATATATATATATATATATATATATATATATATATATATATATATATATATATATATATATATATATATATATATTATAATTACAATGCTATAAATGCATCAGTAAATATGTATAAAGTGAAAATAGAAAAATAGAAAATAGAAATAGAGAAGGATTCCCATAAAAGTTTCTATTTTCACTTTATATATATATATATATATATATATATATATATATATATATATATATATATATATATATATATATATATATATATATATATATATATATATATATATATATGTATATATATATATATATATATATATATATATATATATATATATATATATATATATATATATATATATATATATATATATATATATATATATATATATATATATGTAATTCAATTATTTTTGATCAAAAGCAAAGAAAAGAGAATAATGAGATTTGATTTGCTTATTTTTCATTCAAATGTTTTAAGCAAATAATTAAATCACTTCATCACATATAAAAATTCGGAAAATTCTCGAATTTAAGCAGAAGTAAAAAATATCCGGTGCAATTATATATATATATATATATATATATATATATATATATATATATATATATATATATATATATATATATATATATATATATATCATCATCATTCCCCCTGGCAAGCCTGCCTGTCAGGTGCTGCTCCTTTCGAATCTATTGGATTCGAAATATTGTCATCTTGGGAAGCTTCTGTTTTGCGTTGCCGGCTTGATAGGCGTTTCACCAATATATATATATATATATATATATATATATATATATATATATATATATATATATATATATATATATATATATATATATATATATATATATATATATATATATATATATATATATATATATTAGAGATAAACCGAATAACTGCATCCCTTTCTCTGGATATCAACATCATACTTTATATCCCATTCGCCAAATACATCTTCTGATACTGATGTTGATTTTATGCGGATAAAGAATTTCAAATAAATCGCCTTTAATTAAGGAATGAGGGTTCAAGATCCAGAAAACAACTTACTAATTATAAAATTTAAAAATTAAATATAGCAAATTTAAGAGTAAAATCAAAATTACTTTACAAAATAGCCATTATTAAAATTAATACTAGGAATAATGTGCTGTTAAAAGAGTTGTTTGGTGGAAAGAGCAAGTTATAGGGTACTGGGATGGCATGGACATTTCCAGAGAGGTGAATGATAAGTAATTAACTAAGAAGGTTTTCATGTCCGAGTCTCAGAGGTATAGGAAACATAAGAAAGGTCAAACTTTAATTAAAATGGATTGTTGATATAAAGAACTTATTAAGAGGGTTTAGACATTTTTTTTGGCTATTTTTGCCGATTTCTGAATTCTTGTCAAATTTCTTTACCTATTATTGATTCGGAGATACATTCCCCTTCGTTTTTTTTTCTGCATGACGTTTTTCTCATTTAACTTATTTGGTCCTAATTTTCAGGAACCCCAGAAGAAGGTTATAGCTAAAGATTCGTCAGATAATATTTTTGATATCTATCCTTAAAAAAATGAAGTTGTGAGGTAAAATTGTCAAAAAAAAAATGGATTTTTTTTGTTTATTTTTATTTTTTTAATTTTTTTATTTTTTAAATCAAATTCCAAAACATCATAACTTTTTACAGGGAGAGAGATATCAAAAACCTTCTCTGGAGAATCTTTACATATACCCTTCTGGAGTTCCTAAAAATTTAGACAACTCCTTATATGAGGACAAAAGTAATAAGCAAAAGAGCTTCAGTAGGTACATTTTTTAAGACACCTTCACTCTTTTATAAATTTCTGTTCATTTGACCTAAGTAACTCAAATTCTCAAATTAACCCATATATATATATATATATATATATATATATATATATATATATATATATATATATATATATATATATATATATATATATATATATATATATATATATATATATATATATATATATATATATATATATATATATAGTTCTTCAATTAATATACGAAAACACAGAATTTAAATTTAAAAAAACAATGTTCGAATTATCATCTTAAATAATTCAATACCAAGTTCTATCTGACTCACTGTAAATGGAAGTGACTGAGAGATGTGTGTTTTTATTCTCATTTCTGTCTTCTTTGATGGTTCTGTATTAGAAAAATATGAGAACTGTGACTGACATAATATATATATTTACTTTGTCGCAAACTGTAATAACTCATGGGATGTATCCTATAAAAAATATTCATTCCAGTCTCCAAATCGCTAACCAAATCTCAGCTATTGCGTGCTGTCAAAACACGCTATACATTGAATGGAGCTGTGCATAATATATATATATATATATATATATATATATATATATATATATATATATATATATATATATATATATATATATATATATATATATATATATATATATATATATATATATAATATATATATATATATATATATATATATATATATATATATATATATATATATATATATATATATATATATATATATATATATATATATATATATATATATATATATATATATAATATATACCGAAAATAATAATTATAATTTTTAATTCTTCTTTTAGTGAAGTTAATAGGAATTAGGTCTCTCATGAATGGTCTTATGAAAAGAAAATAATACTAAAGGTTTTAAAATACAATGAAAAAGATCGCTGAGGGAAACTGAGAAGCTTACGTAGTTAGTTTTCTCTCGGTTGTCCTGGACAAAGGGTGTTCCAATTACGCTCTCTGTGTATATCGCTGAGTGAAAATCATTCATAAGGCTTTCAGATCCTTGCGAATTATATTTATTTATTTAATTACAATTTTACACGGTATGTAGGTGGGTAAATTGTGCTTGAATATTATATATATATATATATATATATATATATATATATATATATATATATATATATATATATATATATATATATATATATATATATATATATATATATATATATATATATATATATATATATATATATATATAAGTATATATTTTATATATATATATATATATATAATAATATATATATTATTATTTATATATTTATATAATAATTATATAATATTTTATATATATATTATATATATATATAATAAATATATAATATATATATATATATATATATATATATATATATATATATATATATATATATATATATATATATATATATATATATATATATATATATATATATATATATATATATATATATATATATATATATATATATATATATATATATATATATATATATATATATATATATATATATATATATATATATATATATATATATATATATATATATATATATAT
>SEYY01025121.1:40000-42500 GCA_009176605.1 Armadillidium nasatum
GCCCCTCCCACTTATGCGTAATAAGTACATCTGCGGAATGCTCACTGCAGGTGGGATCAAAGTCGACATCCGTGATAGACCTGGCAAGTCAGCAGATATTTGCCGTCGGTTCGTGAAACCCTTGGTTCATCCTCGAATGAACCTTCTGACAGGGCTAATAACCCCTTCTGGGGGCGGATTTTGATTTTTAGATTTGATAAAAAGTTAATAGCCACGCTTCTTTAAGTAATTTAGATACATTATTTTCTAATTATCTGTTATATTACTAAATAATATAATCGAAAAAGTAACATTATTTTTATAAAGTACAATGCTTAAAGAATAATAAGTTTGTATTGTTGACATTGCTTTTAATTTATTTTATTTTTATTAATTTTTTTCCTGTCTCTTAAAGTAAAAGTAACTGTTTATAAACTGAATAAACAGATATAAACTATTATGTAACTTTAGGAATAAAAATGATAATATTTAAAATAACTTTCTCTATCTCTATCTCTTCTTCTTTTTCTTCTTCATTTTTTTTCTTTTTCTTCATTTTCTTCAACTTATTGTTCCTTTTCCCTTTTTCTCCTTTCTTCTTTTTTCTCTTTTTTTCTTTATCCTTTTCTTCTTTTCATTTTCTTTTTCTTTTCTTCTTCTTTCTCTTCTTCATTAAAGTGATGTTAACGATTAAAAAAATAGTTCAGAAGTTTTTTCTTTATCAAAATTTTAATAAATGGGAAAAACTGAAAACCGCAACGCCAATAAATTTTTTCATAAGTAAAATTGCTTAAAAATTGCAAGAGAAAGAAGTCTTGGTCTCTCTCTCTCTCTCTCTCTCTCTCTCTCTATATATATATATATATATATATATATATATATATATATATATATATATATATATATATATATATATATATATATATATATATATATATATATATATATATATATATAATATATATATATATATATATATATATATATATATATATATATATATATATTATATATATATATATATATATATATAATATATATATATATATATATATATATATATATATATATATATATATATATATATATATATATATATATATATATATATATATATATATATATATATATATATATATATATATATATATATATATATATATATATATATATATATATAATATATATATATATATATATATATATATATATATATATATATATATATATATATATATATATATATTATATATATATATATATATTATATATATATGGTATCAGTGATGGGTGAATCCGAATCCGGATTTCAAGATTTTTTTCATATTTTCGGATTCGAATTCGGATTCGAAGGTCCTGGATTCGGTTCGAGAAATCCAAAAGTTAAGTGGATCGGATTCGATTGCGATTCAGAAGTTCCGGATACTTTTTCTTATTCGGATTCTAGAAATTTAAAACTAATCTAGATTCGGATTTGGGTTCGAAGGTTCCGGATTCTAAAGATAATTTCTGTCCTCTTACCTGAAACATCTCTAATAACTTCTGTAAATCTGACTTTCTGAATCTTATTCTCTCTCTTACTGTATTGTAACTAACACTCCTTTCTGAAAAGGCTAATCTCTTCAGCCTCCTTTATTCACCTAGTTTCATTCTGTACGATTCTAGCATTTTTCATCCAATTCCTTCTTTCAGGTGTTAAATACCTCAACCAATAATCACATTTGATCCTTGTATTGTGTTTTGAGGAAGTGTGCGTATGTGCTTACGTCTCTCCTCGTTCAACTCTTTTTATATGCCTGAATATTAATATTTTCCTCCTGTGTTGAAAGCACGCATTTGTTAAGTCGATCCTGAAGATAGGGAGTCGTTCTAATCTTTCTAACCATCGTCCTATATCTCTCACTTGTATTTTGAATAGAATCTTTGAAACTCTCCTCAACTCTAATTTCCTGGATAATCTGGAATCTTCAGTCGTTCTCTCAGATATATATATATATATATATATATATATATATATATATATATATATATATATATATATATATATATATATATATATATATATATATATATATATATATATATATATATATATATATAATATATATAATGTAATAATACTGTAATAAAAAGAAAATACATATAAGTACCCTACCTTCGATGTTGATTCGTATTAAAAAATGATGATATACAAAGAAGATTTATAACAAGGATGCACAATGGTTACTTTTTAAATAAAGACGAATAGAAGACTTACGAACTCGACAATCGCAACTAAGGAAGGCGCAGACCTGAAGCCTAAAACTAACGAGAACGCTAGTTTTATCACAAAAGATTTCTTAAAGTCAAAAGTATTATTTATGAAAACACAAGATATTAATTTTCATTAGAACGTAATGTATCAAATAAGAACCACCCATTTTGCCTATATTTCCGGAAATAAAATACACTGAAGATATAACAAAAACATTTGGTTCACTAAAGCGAAAAATAGAAGATAACTAAGCGTCACTAAAGTATT
>SEYY01025121.1:47500-50000 GCA_009176605.1 Armadillidium nasatum
CATTCCATGTTTTTTTTTAAATAATTTTCTTCTGTTATCTTCAATTATTTACTGCATTCTCCCTTTCGAGTTTTTGTTTGATTGTGTTATTTATAAACTGAGTTTTAAATTTGTGATTTTGTTTAGGGTTTTTCTTTGTAATTTTCATTCCTTAGAATTTATTTTTGTACTTTCATTCTTGCAATTAATATACGCTATTTTTATTAATTAAAATGATATGGATTGTTAAAAAAAGATGTTTTTCGATATTTTACGAAAATTTTTCCTTTTATTTCTTAATATTTAAAAAAGTTTTTCGATATTTTTGTAACTTTTTTTTCCTTTTATTTTTTAATATTTAAAAAATTTTTTGAATATTTTATTTATTTATTTATTTAGTTATTTTTTTTGCTTTTATTTCTTAATATTTAAAAAGTTTTTCGATATTTTTTGTAATTTTTTTTTTTTTTTACTTCTTAATATTGAAAAAAGTTTTTTTTCGATATTTTATGTAAAATTTTTCCTTTTATTTCCTAAAGTTTAAAAAAGCTTTTAAATATTTTATATAAAATTAATTTCCTTTTATTTCTTTTTTCCTTTTATCTCTTAGTATTAAATAAAAGTTTTTCGATATTTAATTTAAATTTTTACTCCTATTATTTCTTAATATCTAGAGAAATTTTAAATATTTTATATAAATTTCCTTTTAATTTTATTTCCTAATATTTATAATTTATTTTTCGACATTATAAATAACCTCTTTCTATTATCTCTTAATATTATAAAAAAATTCGTTATTTTATTTATTTTTTTGTCTTTTAATTTTTAATATTTAAAAAAGTTTTTCAGTATTTTATATACTTTTATTTTCCTTTTATTTCTTAATATAAATCAAATATGCGAGGGTCAGGTCACACTTCCTTATCCTCAACAGAATTTTAATGAATCCTATTTCTAAAGAAAAGTTTAAATATTTTGTGTCTTCATACATTTATTCCTAAGTAAATAAAATATATTATATATTATTATATATATATATATATATATATATATATATATATATATATATATATATATATATATATATATATATATATATATATATATATATATATATATATATATATATATATATATATATATATATATATATATATATATATATATATATATATATATATATATATATATATATATATATATATATATATTATATATATATATATATAATATTAAATAATAAGAATAATTATACCCATTTTTAAAAAGAATATTAAGATTAAAAAAATAAAAAATAAATAAAATTTGTTTTATAATATATATTCTTATATATATATATATATATAATATATATATAATATATATATATATATATATTATATATATATATATATTATATATATATATATATATATTATATATATATATATATATATATATATATATATATATATATATATATATATATATATATATATATATATTTATATATATATATATAGAAATTTATTTTGAAACGTTTGCTGAAATTCATATGGCAGATGAACTCTCGTAAAGCTCAAGGGAATTTTGTGCTTTCCACATTTCCTCAAAGACTTACTGAATAGAATTTTCAATTACAGTAATTTTTGTAAATTCTGAGTGACGAAAATTTATGAAAAACTTGGCAAAATAACTTGAGAAATTAAGTATGCTTTAGGAGTTAATTATCAGTATTTCCTTTTAGCACAAATGTAATGCAATTGTTATTAGTAAATAAAGGTACTTATCTTTTACAGCTTTTAATTGTTTGTTCAATTAAAAAAATTCATGTTAAATTTACCTTTCATTATATTCAACAAAGAAAATATTCAGGTACAAAAATAGGAATTATTTAATATAAATCTAAATCATTGTGACAGTCGGACGACATTGCGTTCTCTCCCTTTTTCATGACAAAAAAAAAAAAAAAAAAAAAAAATTTGGACATAAAAGAATGTTTCATTTTCTTTTTAAAGCAATTTTCTTCAGTTATCCACTATATTTGATACATTTTTCACTTTCATTTTTTTTTTGTGAAATTACGTCATTCATAAACAGTGTTTTAAAGTTATTTTTTGTTTTATGGTTTTTCAAGTTCTTTTCACCACTTTTCTCTTTGATATTCTTTTTATGTCGCATTTTTTAATTTTATTTACATGTAGATTATTCTAAAAGGCTTTAAATTTCACTTTCTTTCTGCTATCTCTCTCTCTCTCTTTTATATATATATATATATATATATATATATATATAATATATATATATATATATATATATATATATATATATATATATATATATATATATATATATATATATATATATATATATATATATATATATATATATATATATATATATATATATATATAATATATATATATATATATATATATATATATATATATATATATATATATATATATATATATATATATATATATATATATATATATATATATATATATATATATATATATATATTATTGTGTGTGTGTGT
>SEYY01025121.1:55000-65000 GCA_009176605.1 Armadillidium nasatum
TATATATATATATATATATATATATATATATATATATATATATATATATATATATATATATAATATGTGCATAATTATGTGACTACAAATGCAGATTCTTAAAAGTATAGTTCTTTTAAAATGTCGGGAGATTAGATGTTTGACCCCCCCCCCCGAAACCTGAACCCACCCACCCCAAAAATAATCCCAAATTGAGCTACTAGGTATATCATAAATTGTATTTTGCTTTAAAATAAATGTTCTTGATTGGTTACTAAGAACGTTAATTAGCCTATCGAATTAGTTAAAAAAAAAAAAAAAATTAATGTGCCAATATTGTCTCAGACCGATAAAGATTTAATTCTGTACCATAAGATTAAATTTTTGGCTGATCAATGATTTACACTTTTTATTACAATGTTAAATTAAGAGCTTATGCATGGTATTTCATATTCCTATTTATATTAATATTTTCCTTATTTCATCGTTCGATCTTCATTTCTAAATATAAGAGTAAAATTCTCACAGTTCATCAAATTATATATTTGTAAAATAAAAAAATATATTTTCATTGTTACTATCTCAATTATACAATAAAAAAAAAATATATATAAATAAAAAAAAAAAAAATTTGCATCCTAAAATTTTTGGTGGAAAATAGTTAATCTATGAAAGGAAATTTCAGAGCATATTTCGATTTTGTCTACAGGAAATTAATTCCATATTTAAGCTGAAGGAAGAAATTGAAAAGTTTCTGTAAATGTAAGACAAAAATCTATTCGGTAAAATCTTTAATATATATATATATATATATATATATAATATATATATATATATATATATATATATATATATATATATATATAAATATATATATATATATATAATATATATATATAATAATAATAATAATAATAATAATAATAATAATCATAATCATAATCATAATCATAATCATAATAATAATAATAATAATAATAATAATAATAATAATAATAATAATAATAATAATAATAATAATAATAATAATAATAATAATAATAATAATAATAATAATAATAATAATAATAGTAATAATAGTAATAATAGTAATAATAATAATTTTTAAGTGCAGGTTGTCTCCAGGAAAATAAAAATGAAAATAGGTTTACTAAAGACTCGAAAAAAAAAATATTCAAGTTTCTTGCAAACATTAACCGCATACCTATATTCATCCACGCATATATATTTACATACATATTCAGAAAAGTATAAACTCGAGGAGACCTTTTGTTTACTAATGGAGAATATTATCCAAATTAGGCATATGTTTTCGAAACCCAAATTTCTTTTACAAAGGAAATGAAGTTTGCTGTAATATTGCGAAAAATTTTGTCTTAAATTTTTTCATTAAATTTTATTGATTTAATTTTTTTTAAATTTAGTAATGGAGTGGAACTAGATTACATAATAAAAATTATTTTATTTATAAAATAATGAAATAGAAAAATCACTAAAATACAGATTTAAAAATAATTTTGCTATTTTAAACAGTTATATATATATATATATATATATATATATATATATATATATATATATATATATATATATATATATATATATATATATATATATATATATATATATATATATATATATATATATATATATATATATATATATATATATATATATATATAATATGGGCGTCGTCAGGGAGAGGCTTCCCCCCCTCTAGAAGCTGTAATTCTTAGTGAGGGTTTATAAAGCTTTTTCCTTGTTGCAAAAATAACCCTATTTGGCTTGCTTGAAATAGTGAAATACTTTAATTGATCTATCTAGATTTAACTTCGCTTGCTCTTATTATGTCGAATTTTAATAATATTGACACATACTTCGCATTATGAAGCACCCAGACCCAGATCCTCTAAGCTGGTGTTTCAGTGGATGACAGTCACAAAAATGACATTTGTAGACACGTTGGACAATCATCTATTATTTCGACTGAGATAAAGAAAGTTAGTGAAAGATTGTTGGATTCCACCGAAGATTTATAATTTTTTGGAAGATGCTACCTTATTAAAGAGGAAATTCAATCATCAATGGTTGGAGACATATTCTCTTGGCTGACATACTACAAGCGCCTAAAATGAGCATTTTCAAAGATTGAATTTTATTTCCACCAAATAAAAGTTCGGTCAGAGGGGTCCTGGGCTCTTTAATAATAAGACCTTTCATTAAATATTAAGATGTTCATGAGGTTTGTAAGACTGTTCTTACAGGATGTTCCAGTAGACATCCAAATTAACCAGTTTTCTAAGAAAACCTTAGAAAAAATTAAAAAATGTATTATTTTCAATAATTTCATGTGATATTTTCTGGTATACACGATTTATCACTTCGGGGTAAGCATCATGATGAGGGAGTGCTGAAAGATTTGTGACGTTTACGAATAGATGCGGGAGACCAGTCATTGAAAAACCATTTTGAACATGGGAAGAAAAATGCAACATACCAATCAATACAGATTCAGAATGAAATCATTTTTTAATGTGGTACTACTATAAAGGAAAGCATCGTTAATAAGTGAAGGAAGCGTGCGCGTATAGCTTATTAGCAGATGAAACCGCTGATACTTCTGGATACTAACAGTTATAAATAGGGTTGGAGTATTTAGACAAAGAGACTGATAAAATCATAGTAATTTACTGGCTTTGTAGAACTGGAAGCGATGGACGCAAAAAGCCATTTCGGAAGCCATTGACTATTGATCCCGAGAAATGCGTGGGGTTGGGTTTCGATGACTGTTCTACGATGTCTGGCAAAGAATGTGGGGTCCAAGCAATATTTTGGAAAAGTACAAAAAAGCATTGTTCTTTCACTGATCTTAAAACAACCTAAATCTGGTAGTAAATGATTTGAACACAATATCTGAAATCAACAATACTGTGGAAACTATAAAGGACATTATTACGTTTACCGCGAGTCTGTCTTTAGAAGGAAATTAATGTCAAGCACCTCAAGCCTATACCAGACCAGATGGTCTGAAAATCACAAGTGTATCAGAGTGTTTAAGGATCTCTTTGTACGTATAATACAAGCGTTGGAAACCTTTTTCTTTAAAGCAAATGCTTATACAAGAAAAAGCGTCTTTCAGGTGCATTCAGCCTTCATGTAAGTCGCCATTCATCATGGCTGCGGTATTCTGAAGTGTTAGAGCCAGTTGTGAATGCTATCCAATCCAAGGTCTTGGATATCTTCAAAACCTCTCAGCACATTCAACGCATTGTGGAAATGGTTAGGCATCATGGTAAGGGCAAAGACAAAATCACCGGTGAATTGTTAAAAGAAGATAATCAAATCGCCGAGCAACTAGGACTACGGAACTGAATATACCACGGATTGTTGGCAAGAAGCAGCACCGTAGCAACCATCCAGGAACAAATCCTACGGAGTTCTGGAGATCCTTAAAAAATCCGTATCCAGATTCTATGTAACCTCTTCTTTTGAATTACGGTTTTCATATGAAAATACACCTGTCTTTACATTGACGTATTTACATCCTTTCCACATGTTATTCGTGACAATCGATGAATTAAAGGAAAAGGCAGCTTCTTTTTACAGCTTTTACCATTTGGATGACCTGGAAGCAGAGCTGGAACCTTGATACAAAATTTGGATGAAAAAGAAACTGAGTATTGAAGAACTATAAGATCTTGTCGTCTCTCAAGTCTTAAAGGAAACTGAATCCATCTTTCCGGCTACGAAAAAAGCTCTGATGATACTACTCTCCCAGCCATGCACCACCAGTACAGTAGAGCGCCCTTTCAGTACTCTACGAAGAACAAAACTTGGCTGCGATACACAATCAGAGAGGACAGGTTAAGCGCGCTGGCTATGATGAGTGTATACAGAAAGTTTTGTGCTTGACAATTACGATTACTTTATTCAAATAGTACATGATAAATTTGCTATGAACCTCAGAAAATTAATTTTTTTATAATATATATTATTTGCAACTGTTCCATACTGTGAATTTTTCACAATTTCATATTGTATTTGATATTCTATAGGTAGTATTAATAAAATATTATTAATAAAACAAAAATTAATTAAATATCAACTATTTCCTTATGCATATAAATGTTTCTAGTTTAATATGTCTACTTCTTTCCTTGTAAATATTATAAAATTTGAAGGTGCACCCCCCTAGCTTGGAAGCTGGTGAAGCCAATATATATATATATATATATATATATATATATATATATATATATATATATATATATATATATATATATATATATATATATATATATATATATATATATATATATATATATATATATATATATATATATATATATATATATATATATATATATATATATATATATATATATATATATATATATATATATATATATATATATATATATATATATATATATATATATATATATATATATATATATTGGTATATATAATAATACAACTTCAAGGAAATTCGCTTCATAATAACAAATAGCCTTTACAAGTTTCGTTATTAAAATAAAATCTTTCTTTATACTAAATAAGAGTTTCATATTTTGTATCGATAGATTTCTTAATTAAATTATAATTGGAATAAAACAAAATTTTAAAATTTTTTCAATTTTTATTAAAACGAAATAAATTTTTAATCTTTTGATATTTTTTTTATAAAAAAAAGAAGCCCTAATTTAATTTAAATTTTTTTTTTTTCAGGAATCCGATATAATAAAATGAACTTTTCAGATTGTGTATATATATATATATATATATATATATATATATATATATATATATATATATATATATATATATATATATATATATATATATATATATATATATATATATATATATATATATATATATATATATATATATATTATATATATTATATTATATTATTATTATTTTAAAATATTATAATATTAATATTGATATTATTATTAATATAAATATTGATGATGGTAATAATAATAATAATAATAATAATAATAATAATAATAATAATAATATGATATTAATAATAATAATAATAATAATAATAATAATAATAATAATAATAATAATAATAATAATAATAATAATAATAATAATAATAATAATAATAATAATAATAATAATAATAATAATAATAATAATAATAATAATAATAATAATAATAATAATAATAATAATAATAATAATAATAATAATAATTAATCTTTGTTAGTTTTTCAGTTACAGAATTTATGCAAGCAAAATCGAATAATAATAATTATAATAATAATAATATTAATAATTGCAAATAATTAGCATTATTTTTTCATCTCAATTTCTTTAAAGCTCAAATCTGTGCTCACCTAAGAACTTTGTGTTATGTGGGATCTGCAGGTTTTTTTCATTTTTTTAAAAAAACTTTTTTATTTTTATTCTTCTAACCCCCCCCCCTCCTCGAATAGGGCTTTGCCCGTGAGTAGTGGTGCTATATAAAAATAATAATAAATAAATAAATTTAATTAACTTGTTAAACTTGCATTTGATATTTTTTTAAATCCCATGTATATATATATATATATATATATATATATATATATATATATATATATATATATATATATATATATATATATATATATATATATATATATATATATATATATATATATATATATATATATATATATATATATATATATATATATATATATATATATATATATATATATATATATATATATATATATATATATATATATATATATATATATATATATATATATATATATATATATATATATATTATATATATATATATATATATATATATATATATATATATGTTTATGACCTGTTGAAGCTTATCCTGAAAGGAAAGACATTTTTAGTGCACAGCTCTAGAGTAATCCCAAAGGAAACCTTTTTTAAATGTTAAAAATTATGTAACTTACTTCTCCCTCACATCTTTTATAGGTATCTAGCTGGCAACTTACCTAGCTCTTTGGGCAGAGCAGGCAAGGAAAGGTAACCCACTGAAAGTATGCAGTTGGTTTTGCATCTATCTAAAATATGAACTCGAAGAAAAATCAATGCAAGAATATTTCTTTTATTTTAATTATCGTGAACGACAATGTCAAACAAGTAATTATTTTTAATTAAAGAAAACACAAAAAAAAAAAATAAATAAATAAATAAATTAAAGAAAAATAATAATCTAATGGATTAATTCACCATCCAGCAACAACAAATATTTATTGAAATTGGGGTACCCAACCCATATATATATATATATATATATATATATATATATATATATATATATATATATATATATATATATATATATATATATATATATATATATATATATATATATATATATATATATATATATATATATATATATATATATATATATATATATATATATATATATATATATATATATATATATATATATATATATATATATATATATATATATATATATATATATATATATATATATATATATATATATATATATATATATATATATATATATATATATATATATATATATATATATATATATATATTCAGCTTTTTATTCTAATTCCAAATTATTGCAATCATTTATTTTAATTCAATAAATAATTTCGCGGGAACTAACCTGTCTTCGCTTCAGTTCCTAAATTTGTAAAAAAAAAAAAAAAAAAAAAAAAAAAAAAGTGTTTTTTTTTTTTTTTTTTTTTTTTTAATTTTTTTTTTTTTTTTTTTTTGGCAAAATAAACTGAAAACTTCATTGAAAAAGAAATTTTAGTTCCTCAAAAAACACGCTTAATTTGGCTAATCTTCTCCATTAGGAAACAAAAGGTCTCATGTTGTATGAATATTTTTGGAGTTTATATATAAGTATTATACATGTATGCTTATGTTTGTATACATGATTGCTGCACTTGAAGCTTTCTTTTCAAACATTTACAAAACCAGTTTATTTTTCCTTTGTCTTCGCTTCTTCTCGAAAAGCACGTTGCTAATAAAAATTTTGCTTATATATATATATATATATATATATATATATATATATATATATATATATATATATATATATATATATATATATATATATATATATATATATATATATATATATATATATACACTATTACAGTCACACATCTCTTAAGAAATATAATTATGTCGTATACATTGGTAGCCTCGGAGAATCCAAGAGAGGTGGATTCCAAAGATAGCCCCTCATCCACCCCTTCCCCATCACCACTTGGGAGTTGGTGGCCTCCGGTGATGGGGTTGGTGCCACCAGGAATTTGCAGCCGGCTGTTCCGGATGAACGGTCTATTTTTTATTAATTTCTGGAACATTTGTGGTCTTCATTCCAATTTCCACATTGTTGAACATCACCTCTCTTCTTCTAGACCTCACCTCTTATTCTTGACCGAAACTCAGATGTTTGAGCCTTCTGATGGTAAACCCTATTCTGTTTCCCCCTATTCTCTCTATCCTCAATTTTCAGCCAAAGGTGGATGTTGCGTATACGTGCGAAACGATGTTGTTTGTTCTCGTGCATCTAACTTGGAGTCTTCCGAATTTTCTATCTTGTGGCTTAGGCTCTCTTGCCATTCTACGACTAAATTCATTTGTTCTGTTTATTTATCCCCTAATTCTACTGACTATCCTAAATTCTTTAACTATCTAAACTCCAAAATAAAGCACATTCTCTCTTCTCCTTTCTCTGAAATCATCATATTAGGTGATTTTAATGTTCACCACCGCCAATGGCTTTCTTCTAGTTCTCATGATACAGCTGGTGAAGGTGCCTTCCATTTCGCTATCCAAAACTCTTCTTCGATCCCTGATCGTCTTAGGGATGAACCCAACAATCTAGACCATTTTCTAACTTCTAATCTTTCTCCTTATACTTTTGAACTCTTTCCCCCCTTTAGGTTCCTCCGATCACATTCTTATCTCTAAATCCTCTTCTCTCTCTCTCTCTCTCTCTCTCTCTCTCTCTCTGTCTCTCTGTCTCTCTGTCTCTCTCTGTCTGTCTGTCTGTCTGTCTGTCTGTCTGTCTCTCTCTCTCTCTCTCTCTTCTCTCTCTCTCTCTCTCTCTCTCTCTCTCTCTCTCTCTCTCTCTCTCTCTCTCTCTCTCTCTCTCTATCTATATATATATATATTATATATATATATATATATATATATATATATATATATTATATATATATATATATATATATTTGAAAGGAAACGTTTGTGGCATTACGGTACCTCAAGCTGGTCGGACATGGGATCGTACGAATAAATAGGTGGTTATCTCTGGCATGGAGGAGTACATTCTATTTTCTTTCCCTTTTACTAAAACTTACACACCTTGGTTTAACTCTGCCTGTTCTCGCGGTATCCGCCGAAGGGATGCGGTCTTCAGAGATTACCATAGTCTTCAAACTTGAGAAGCTCACTCAAGTTATATAACTTATATTTCATACCGGAATATTGGAAAATCTATCCTTCATAAAACTAAAATCACTTTTCTCCGTAGAAAATGCAATAATCTTTCTGGTTCCTCTTCTTCACTTTTTTTTCTGGCATTTTACAAAAAATGTCAACTCTAACTTTGTTTCTTCTTCTAAAGTTAAACATTACGCTCAAACTTTTGCCTCTGATTCAACTTTAGACGATACACTGAAAAAAAAACCTTTCTAATTCCTATCTATATAAAGGAAATAGAAAGGCTTAGTCTAATTTCTCATATTTCTCTATTTCTTAGAGCGGAATTATAAAGGCTATTCAGAATCTGGGAAGACACTAGAGCGGAATTAAAGAGGTATTAGAGCGGTATTTATGGTTTCGTTCATTGCCTTTCTAATGCCGTCCTATCAAAATATTTTCTCGACATTACATGCTGCTCAAATGCCTTTCAAAGTTCTTGTTAACCGGCAACGATTCGATTTTAAAATCTCTTTTGCCGTTGAACACACACATACACACACACACACACACACACACACACACACACACTCGTATGTACACAAACTCATATATATATATATATATATATATATATATATATATATATATATATATATATATATATATATATATATATATTATATATATATATATATATATATATATATATATATATATATATATATATATATATATATATATATATATATATATATATATATATATATATATATATATATATATATATATATATATATATATATATATATCTTCTGGTGCATGCATGGGCAAAGGTCAGAGAACTGCTAATTTCAACTAGAGTTGGAGGAATTCCAAAATCAAAGTCCAATTAAAGGCCGACATGTCCCTATACTCTGTGTTTGAAAGTGTGCAAGTCGGCAGGTTAAATAAACTCTTTAAAAAAAAATAGAGAAATATGAGAAATTAAACTAAGCCTTTCTATTTCCTTTCTATAGAAAGGAATTAGACCTGTATTTATTTACAGTGTACCTGCTGTTATAATATTATTGTACTTTGTCTATTTTTTTATAGGTAACATCCTTAAAATAATTTTACTGGTATCTTTTTTAACCCATTTTAATAGTATTAAAAGTATGCTAGTACAATAAGGAGGGTATACTAAATATTACAACTTTGTTTACGGGACAGTAGAGCCAAGATGGGACATTTAAGTTAACATTAAGTTAACATTTAAATTTATTAATGAATTATATATCTTCAACAGAACTTTTTATATCCGGAAGAGAGAGGTAGGTAAGAAGGGTGATTGTGACTCCATATTCCAATTACTCCCACATATTTAAACACGAATCCAAAAGTCCGTAAATTTTCCCAATCTTTAGTCTTTCAACCACAGACTAAGAATGATCTACGTAAAGCTCGGATTTAATGAGTCGTAGAAAATTCGATGCAAATTGTTTGCCATCAATTCCTTTATGGGCAATTGTTGGTGCCTCAATAGCTTCCTTATGTAATAATAATTTTCGTCTGTTCGCAAGTCAGAGAAAGGAAACCGAAATAAAAATCGAATAAATTAAGT
>SEYY01025122.1:5000-7500 GCA_009176605.1 Armadillidium nasatum
TATTAAAGGTAGTTGGGAAAATAGATGAAGGAAGTGTGTTTCCAGACTTACCAGTAGAGTAAATGTAAGAATTGGAGCATGAGGTTAATTCTGGGGTCAGAGGTTGGACAGAGAAAGGATGGAGACTGTGTAAAAACGGAGTCGCACGAGCCCTTTTAATGGAGAGGTAATGCGACGAGAGAGTTCAGAAAAGAGCAGTGTCCATTGTAATAGCGATAGTAGAGAGAGAGTGCCGGCAACATTTCGACGGGCAGAAAGCGATTGGAGAGAATTTGTTGAGAGCCGGAGAATTGATAAGCGAAAAGCTCTAGACTCCACCTTTTCCAGGAGAGCTGTGTGTGGGGAACCACCCCAGATGTACGAAGCATACTCCATACAGGGGCGAACACACCCCTATACAGAGCAAGCAACTGGGGTGGTTGAAGAAATACTGAAGGCGCCTCAGAACACCCAACCTCTTAGAAGCTTGTTTAGAAAGAGAAGTAATGTGATCTTTCCGAGAAAAAGAAACAACGATAATATTAAGAACGGACGAAAGTTTGAGATGTGTTTTCGTAGGAGATATCATAGTTGTGTGAATGGTTGTGTTGGGTAGAGAGATGGAGGAATTGAGTTTTTTGAGGCATTGAAAACGCCATGTTTTCTTTGCCCCAATTGAAATGGAGATAGATCAGAGGTTAGTTGTTCAAGGCCACCCTCCTGCCTCTATTAACTGTTGCTGGGAGGGGCGTCTTTCAAATTGAAAAGAGTAATGAAGGGTGGAGTCATCAGCATAGGAGTGGATAGGAGATGAAGTAAAGAGAGATGTCATTAATGAAAAACAGAAAAGTGTTGGGGATAGGACAGATCCTTGAGGAACACCACTATTAATGATTTAAGGATGACGTGGCCTCTACAACAGCTGCTATAGAACGACCCGAAAGGAAATCAGAGAGAAGGTCACAGAGAGAAGGATAGATTCCGAAAGAGGGAAGTTTGGAAATCAAAGCTTTGTGCCAGACTCTATCGAAAGCTTTCGATATGTCCAGCGCGACAGCAAAAGATTCACCGAAATGCCGAAGAGCGGAGGACAAGAGTCGAGAGAAGGAAAGAAGATCAAAGTAGAGGTTTTTTTCGAAAGCATACCGGCGATCTGAGATAAGTTAGAAGAATTGAGATGTTTCAAATCTTCCTGTTAAGGAAGATTCAAAACTTTAGAAAGAACGGAGGTTAAAGAAATAGGACGATAGTTAGAGGGCTGAGAGGGGTCCCCCTTCTTCGGCACAGGCTGAATGAGCGCACGTTTCCAGCAAGAAGGGAAGGTTGAAGTAGAAAGACATAGACGAAATAGTTTACCAAGCATGGTGCAAGCTCGGAAGCAAAGTTTTGAGAACTACGGATGGATACCATCAGACCTACGCCTTCTTAGTGTAAGCTCAGAGAGAGCAGAAGTGACGTCTTTGAAGAAATTACAATTTTAGGTAAATGAGTTAGAGGGGGTTGAAGAGTAGGAACAGCTCGGAATCGTCTAAGGTTGAATAGAGGCAAAAGTTTGAGCAAAGAGTTCAGCTTTAGAGGAAGGCAAAACGGCAGTTGTACCGTCAGAAGATACTAGAGGAGGGAAAGAGGAAGAAGCAAAGTTAGAGTTGACATTTTTTGCAAAATGCCAGAAAGGGCGAGAGGAAGAGGAGCCAGAAAGATTATTGCATTTGCGACGGAGAAAAGAGTTTTTAGTATCTCGAAGAATAGATTTTGCACGATTCCGGATGAAATATAAGATGCATGAATTCTGGAGTTTGAAAGACGACGTAGTCCCTGAAGGCAAGATCCTGCGGCGGATAGCACGAGAACAAGCAGAGTTAAACCAAGGTTTATTAGGTTTAGTGGAAGGGAAAGAATATGGAATGTACGCCTCCATGCCAGAGAGAATCACCTCAGTTATGCGCTCAGCGCACTCCGAGGGACCCCTCCCACGGAAACAGTAATCATTCCATGGAAAATCAGAAAAGTACGACCGCAAGTCAGACCAGTTAGTGGCACCGAAATGCCAGAAACGTCTCCTCGCCGATGGCGGGGGCCGTTCTTGCGGAAGACTTGAAGAGACAGGACAAGATACAGAGATAAGAAGGTGATCGGATGAACCCAGAGGAGGAAAGAGTTTAACAGTATAAGGAGAAGGATTAAGTTAGAAAAAGGTCTAGAATGTTGGGTTCATCACCAAGACGGTCAGGGATACGGGTAGGGAGTTGCACCAACTGCTCAAGGTTGTTCTGGATAGAAAATTGGAAGGCGAGTTCACCAGCTGGATCTTGGGAACTAGATGAAAGCCATTGGCGGTGGTGAACATTGAAATCACCTAATATGATGATTTCGGAGAAGGGAGAAGAAGAAAGAATGTGTTCTATTTTGGAGTTAAGATAGTCGAAGAATTTTGGATAGTCTGTAGAGTTAGGAGATAAGTAGACAGAACAATGAATTTAGTTGTAGAATTTGCAAGAAAGTTTAAGCCATAAAGTAGAGA
>SEYY01025122.1:12500-17500 GCA_009176605.1 Armadillidium nasatum
TATAATTTTCCAATCAACAAGTCTTGTATTCAACGAATTCGAACGCAGAGAAGGAAAGAACGAGCAGAAGCTATAAAATCAGATTTTCAAAGCAATGTACCGGATGTCGTGACAGTTCAATGAGATGACAAATTGTTCCCTGCGTTAAACGTAAGTAAATTCAAAGAAGAACTACAGTTGGAAATAGAGAGCAAATTCTTGCGGTACGAAAACTAAACAGCTCTTCTGGTACAGAGAAAGCTGCAGCAGTTTCGAGAGCTCTTACTGAATGTGACTTAAGAGATAAAGAACATATAATGTGATGCGACACAACAGCTTTTAATACAGATCGCTTCAATGGTGCTTGTGTACTTTTGTAACAAAAACTAGAAAGAGAGTTGATACTTTTTTCTTGTCGACATCATGTTTATGAGTTGGTACTGAAAAGTGTAATAGAAAACAAAATACACCAAGTGACAAGTAGCCCAGACATTGCTTTCTTTAAACATTTTAAGGATAATTGGAAAAACATTGACCAAAGCAAGATTCAAACAAATACCGACATTGTAAAAAAAATATTTTACTGACACAGAAATTGAAGGATTGTTACAGTTCTTTTCAGCTGAATAAAAAAAATCTATCGTGAGGCTCGACTACCGTGAACTTATTGAGTTATCTCTCATATTTTTGGGGGAAGATGATGGCAAGAAACTGAACATAAGGCCTCCAGGTGCAATGCATCAAGCGCGATGGATGTCAAGGGTCATTTATTCACTAAAATGTATTTGCTGCGTTCTCAACTGAATTTGAGCAGTAAAGACAAGCAAGCACTGGAAGATGTTTTCTTATTTATTGTGACTTCCTATGTTAAGCCTTGACTTCAACGCAGTTTGGCTGTAAAAGCGCCTTATCAAGATTTGTGCTTTTTAGAGAACGTTGAAGCAGTACGAAAGAATAAACACAACAATTTCTAACACTGCCTTGAAAAGTTTTGCCAAGGTTTGTGGTATTTGTCTGAGGAAGTAGTCATTCTATCTCTATTTGATGAAGTTGATATCAAAACAAAACTATATATGGTAACCAACTTAAACAACGAAAGTTCAAAGGATTCCAATGAAACATATGTGCCAACGGAAGAAGAAATGACAAACTCATTGCATGGTAAGTAAGTTTTCATATTTCCTTGTTTATAATTTGAACTTGTTCTTTATTTGTTTTTTTTTTATATTCATATTTATTATTCTTATTTTAGAAATGTTATTTGTATATCTTCTCATTTTTCTAGAAAAATATTTTTGATGCGTTCATATCAGTCAAGAGCAAAAATCTCTTTCCTCGCTTGAAAATAAGCGATAGTTTTCTTGATGAGAGTCCTTCTACGTGAGATAACAATGCCTCCTTTACAAAAGCCAAAGACACAGTACTTTATCTAATAACGGTTAATGACACAGTTGAAAGAGCTGTCAAATTAATGCAGGATTTTCATTGGCTAATAACGGTGCAGGAAGAGGAAAAACAATTCATTCTACAGTGTGTTCAAGAACGTAGGAAATTGTAGCCAAACTGTAAGAAAGAAACCTTAAAAAGAAAATATTCTCAATGAATTATCTTTTTAATTTTAATTACAAAATATATTAGTATTAATATAATTGTTTTGTACTTTACTAATTAAATTATTAGTCGTACATTAAAAATATCTAAAATAATAATATATTTATAAATACTTTGTGGGCAAGGAAGCTATTTCACAGACAAGTAATTATTAATAGAATAAACAATATTAGAGGGTATGCGTCATCCTCTCCTAGAATAGGGCAATGCCCGTGAGATGTGAACTTTTAATTAAAAAAATAAAATAAAATCATTTTTAAAAATTATATATATATATATATATATATATATATATATATATATATATATATATATATATATATATATATATATATATATATATATATATATATATATATATATATATATATATATATATATATATATATATATATATATATATATATATATATATATATATATATATATATATATATATATATATATATATATATATATATATATATGAGATCCCGGTTAGCTCAGTGGATAAAGCGGAGGATTTTCCACGCTTTAGGACGGGAGTTCGAGTCCTCGGTAAAACGAAAAACTCTGTTCGCCCCGCCCACTAACCAGATGGGACACGAAAAATTGCCGCTTGTAGGAGATTTTCTGAAATAATTACAGTTTACGGCAAAGTGCATTAATACACTAATCTCAATACCCACACCTCACCTAAAACACAGCCAACACATACAATAACAGCCTAAAATGACAAAACAAACACTCACTCCTATCTGCCACATGTGCAGTAGGTCTTCCAAGTATAGAAAACCAACTACGTCCACGGATAGTTGGGAAAATCTGGACTTGAAAGACTGTGGCAGGGGTTGCTATCAACCCCAGAATACTGTACACCTAAAACCACCAAAACCTGGGTGGCTCCACTGATCGGGAAAAACACTACTCACTCTCCTTCTCCCGATTTGTCCTCACTCCGGTGAGAGTTTAAAAAGTGGCAAAATTAACTAACTAACTAAACTAACTATTCTTTACACACACACTATCACACAATATATATATATATATATATATATATATATATATATATATATATATATATATATATATATATATATATATATATATATATATATATATATATATATATATATTAACAAGGGAGCAAGGAAGTAATTCATGCTTACATTCTGTTTCCTTAATTAGTCAAAAAGTTATTTTGCTCTTTTTTTTCTTAATTAAGATTGTTAACATAGCCTTTAAATTTGTCCTTTTTATTTCATCTTGTCAAAACTTTGCTCTCCTTAATTGTGTTACAACTTTAAGACAAATGCTGGTTGAGTGAAATACAATAATTATTAATAATTATTTTTTTTTATTCTTATTTTTGAGTTTTTTTAATTTTTTTATTTTTTTATTTTTATTTTTTTTATAATTATTATTTTGTTTTTATTTTTATTTTTGAGTTTTTTTTTTATATTTTTTTATTTATTTAGTTATTTTGTTTCTGATTATTTTATTTTTGAGTTTTGCTGAAATATAATGATTATTATTTCTGATTGTTACTTTTATTTACTCTAATTTGAGTTTTATTTTTATTTTTATTTTACTTAATTTTATTTTATTTTATTTTAATTATATTATTATTGAGTTTTAATTAGATTATTAATATTTTTTCAGATTTTGTTTCTTACCTTTGTTAATTTTGAGTTTTATTTTAATTTTTTTTGTTATTTACGAGTTTTTTATTATTTTTATTTGCATTTGTTAAAGTTTTATATTTATTTTATTTTTTGCCATTTGAATTTTTTTTGTTGATATTTTTTTGCGTTTTACATTTTATTTTTTTTTGGGGGGGAGGGGGTTGTAATTTATTGCCTTTCTCACTTGTTTTCTTTCTATTATTTTTACTTTTGTTTATTTTTTTTTTTAATTTTGAGCTTTTTCTTGCAATCTTTAAGCTTTTAATTAATTTTATTTTAAATTTTTTATTACTTTTTTTTTACTTAAAGATTTAATTCATCCTATTTTAAGGTATTTATTTTATTTATTTTTCATTAATTTATTGTTTTATTTTTTCTATTTTTTTTAACATTTTTAATTTTTTTAGTTTTTTTTTATTTACTTTGTATATTTTTAATTTTCTCCTATTCTATATTTTTAGGTTTATATTTTTTTATTTTACTTGTTTAACATATTTTTTATTTACTATTTTGGAATTTTTATATTTTTGTTATTTTTGTTTAAATGTTTTATTTACATTACTTTATATTGTATTTATTTATTTGCATTTATTTTTGAGGTTTTTTCATGTACTTTTCCCAATTTTATTAATAAAATATTTTTATAAGTATTCCATTTTATTTATAATTATTGCTTAATTTTTTTTTAATTATTTTTTTTTTTGGTATATTTTTCGTTACAAAAGTAAATTTTTGAGATTTACTGAAATATAATGATTATTATTTATTATTATTACTTTTATTTACTCTTATTTGAGTTTTATTTTTATTTTAGTTAGTTTATGTTTATTTCATTTTGATTATATTATTATTGTTTTTGAGTTTTTAATTTTTATTATTTTTTTGGTAATTGAGAACAATATTTGACCAATATTCCGGTTACCTTCTTTGACTAAAAGCAAACAGATCTTGACAGGAATTTTATTTTGGCAATAAATTTAAATTTTGATAAAAATTTAATAATTAATATTTATTACCACATTATAGAAAATATAAAAAATATGCATGGAAAATACTTTGGAAAATTATATGAAAAATGAAAGTCATAAGTATGAAGAGGAGGTTCAGAAAAAAGAAAAAATATCTTTTAAGACTATCTGACCATTATTAAAATAGGATTGTATAAGATTCGATGTACTTTTCCACAGCTGCTCAAAGGTCCAACTTATTTATGTAGTATTTCCCATCTTATTCACCATATCTAGTGTTTGGTTCCGTATAGTCCACTTGCGCATTCAGTATAGTAAAATGTACATTTTCGTTTTATTAACATTAAATATTTTTTTATATATATATATATATATATATATATATATATATATATATATATATATATATATATATATATATATATATATATATATATATATATATATATATATATATATATATATATATATATATATATATATATATATATATATATATATATATATATATATATATATATATATATATATATATATATATATAGTATATATATATATATATATATAAGTAATAATATAATAATAGTAATAATAATATTTAAAACAAATAATAATAATAATATAATAATAATAATAATAATAATAATAATAATAATAATAATAATAATAATAATAATAATAATAATAATAATAATAATAATAACTCTTTCTCTCAAAAAAGTATCTGAAGCATTTAATATCCCATTTAAATTATTAAATAATTATAAATAAATTAATT
>SEYY01025122.1:30000-42500 GCA_009176605.1 Armadillidium nasatum
TATATATATATATATATATATATATATATATATATATATATATATATATATATATATATATATATATATATATATATATATATATATATATATATATATATATATATATAGCAAATTTTAAAAAAAAATTTTTTTTTTTTTTTTTTTTTTTTTTTTTTTTTTTTTTTTTTTTTTTTTTTTTTTTTTTTTTTTTTTCTTTTCTTTCTCTCTATCTTTATTCTCTCTATCTCTTTCTTTTCTCTCCCTCGCTCTCTCTCTATCTTTATTCTTCTCTATCTCTCTGTCACTCAATCCATCTCTCTGTCTCTTTCTTTTCCCTCCCTCTCTCTCTCTCTCTCTCTCTCTATTTTATTCTTCTCTATCTCTCTGTCACTCAAATCATCTCTCTGTCTCTTTCTTTTCTCTCCCTCTCTCTCTCTCTTCTCTCTCTCTCTCTCTCTCTCTCTCTCTCTCTCTCTCTCTCTCTCTCTCTCTCTCTCTCTCTCTCTCTCTCTCTCTCTCTCTCTCTCTCTCTCTCTCTCTCTCTCTCTCTCTCTCTTAATGGATGCAATTTAGGCTCGATTTGGAAATGCAAAAATTTCGACAATTTGAGTTGATGGAGAGATGCTCTCCAAATTATCTATTGTTATTATTTTGCATTAGAATGCTAACGACAACCAATTACAGACCTCGAATTGAACATTACATGAACATACACAATAATATTCAAGCTCAGATGATATATATATATATATATATATATATATATATATATATATATATATATATATATATATATATATATATATATATATATATATATATATATATATATATATATATATATATATATATATATAATATTATATTTTTATTTTTTAATACCAAAAATTATATTTTTAATTCTATCACAACGCATTATCATGGCTCAACGGTAAAGTGATAGACTCACGTGCTTGGAGATGATAGTTTAATCCTTCATGAAGATCCTAGGAAAAAAAGTACATAGAACGCTCTAGGGCAAAGTTTGAGAGATGAGAAATTTAAAACTAAAAAACCCTGTAGAAATAAATAAATTAAAAAAATCGGTATTTCCAATCCCCATTCATTTAGATAGAAGTTCTAATATAATGCTTTTATATTTGAATCTGCGTAAAGGTAAAGAAATTTCTGTTGCTCAAATAGAGAACACTCATCTGACCAGCGAGGTGATCCTGGGTCGAGACTAAGAATGTGCTATTCTTTCTCTATGCTTAGCATCGTCTCACTCAGACGTACATTAATAAATTAGTGATGGTTCTTTATTACCAATGGAATAAATTCCAGACATCCGCGGTAAACCTAGCCTGAAAATGGTATAGAGCCGGTTTTCTAACCTCTTTTCTATGATGATATTTCCTGTTCAACTATAACCCCTTTAGAAGGCTCAGAAAGCAATTTAATTAAAATTATCTTCCTTTAAACAATTATGGAAGATGAAATGAAGCACTTTGAATATGTTTGATGGATATCAGATAGACTGCTGCTGGGAAAATAAATCTAGCTTTTAGAATATAATATGTAATAATAATAAAAAATAATAATATATATAAAGTAAATATAAATAATATAATATATATATATATATATATATATATATATATATATATATATATATATATATATATATATATATATATATATATATATATATATATATATATATATATATATATTTTACCTCTGGTGGGCAAAGGCCAGAGGCCTACTAATGTTCCACCAAATTTAGGGGGAAAGTCGGGAACATGATCAAATTAAAGGCTGACATGAACTGATACACGGCGTTTGAAGGTGCCTAAGTCATAGGAAGTTGGGAAAATAGATGAAGTAAGTGTGTCCCAGACTTTACCAGTAGAGTACATGTAAGATTGAGCATAGCGGTTCAGTCTGGAGTCAGAGAGTTGGACAGAGAAAGGATGAGACTGTGTAGAAAGGCGAGTAGCACGAACCCTTCTCAATAGAGGAGGTATGCGAATATATAATATATATATATATATATATATATATATATATATATATATATATATATATATATATATATATATATATATATATATATATATATATATATATATATATATACAGCTCTCCTTGAAAAGGTGGAGTCAAGGGCTTTTCGTCTTATTAACTCCTCTACTCTAACTAATTATCTCCATTTTCTTTCTGCCAGTTGAACTGTTGCCTCACTCTCTCTATACTATCACTATTACAATAAACACTGCTCTTCTGAACTCTCCCATCGCATACCTCCTCCATTGAGAAGGGTTCGTGCCGACACGGCATTCTACGCACTCTTATCCTTTCTCTGTCCATCTCTCCGACCCCTGACTTAACTGCTATGCTCAATCTTACATGTACTCTACTGCTAAAGTATGAAACACACTCCATTCAACTATTTTCCAAACCTTCTATGACTTACTCCCTTTTACACGATGTGTATTGGGATATGTTGGCCTTCTAAATTGACCTTATTTCTGACTCGCTCCCTAACTCTCGTTGTAATTTTGTGTGCCGCCGGTCCTTTGCCTACCAAAGGTAATAATAATATATATATATATATATATATATATATATATATATATATATATATATATATATATATATATATATATATATATATATATATATATATATATATATATATATATATATATATATATATATATATATATATATATATATATATATATATATATATATATATATATATATATATATATATTATATATCTAGGACAATAGAGCGAATGTTACAGTTACCTTCATTAATTAAGAATTGAATAAAAGAGTATATTTAATTAATCAGTATATATATATATATATATATATATATATATATATATATATATATATATATATATATATATATATATATATATATATATATATATATATATATATATATATATATATATATATATATATATATATATATATATATATATATATATATATATTCAAATGAAAGATTGTTTGACGTATTAAGACCTTAGTCGATATAAAGTTAGCTCTGATTTCCATAAGAGATAGAGAGATTATTAGAGAGATAGATTTATAGATAGATAAAGATATATAGATATATAGATATATATAGATAATATAGATAAATAGATAAATAGATAGATAGATAGATAGATAGATATATATAGATAAATACATAAATAGATAGATAGATAGATAGGTAGATAGATAATTAAAAGGGAGATAGTGAGAGCTTGAAAGAGAAAGAGAAAGAGAGAGAGAGAGTGAGGGATTGAGAGAAAGAGAGTAAGAAAGAGAGAGAGTGAAAGAGAGAGAGAGAGTTTATCAATTCTTCTGAAAGAAATAAACAAATGGAACAATGATTTTGGAATCAAATTATCAATAATTGTGTTCGTATAATAAAGAAAGAATATTAAAAATGAATTTCTTCCTCTATTATTTATAAATTAATTTTCTGTACCTTTTAAACTATTAATAGTAACAGAAATTTAAATGTTTCTTTTAATATTTAACCTTTATTGTTAGTGCTATTGCCCTTAATATTGTTTCATTTTTTTATCAATATTTTTATTTTTTTTAAAATTTGTTTAAGAGAAAATAAATAAAATTTTATGATATATCAGTAATATTGCCAATCAAGAACCTGTACATTTGTCAGTTTTCAAAATTTATGGATGAAGATAATGATAGTCCTTATCAATAAGAGCGGAGTTTCTCCCTAAATATGTAATTAATTGTTCAATTTACTAAAAATATTTGAGTAAAAAAATGCATTAATTAATACATTAATAAATTAGAAAACGGAGGGAAGAAGAATATACGAGGTAAACTATGTATCTATGGCCAGCATCTGAGTTACCAGGGTGCAGTACCTGACACAATTCTTTTGCAACCCACTAGCCTCTTTCCCCAACCACTACCCATATGCATTATAAGAGTACGGGACCTTCACCCACCTCTCTTATACTCCAACGACCTCTTTCCCAACAACCACCGATATGTATTTGTATTTGCAGGGTACGGGATGTAAAACCACCTCTTATTCACCCCTATATCATCTTCACATAACTACCTCTCATGTGTATTAATATTATCAAGGTTGGGGATGTGAACCCATCTTTTATGCACCCCTGCAGATTCTTCTCATAACCGCTCTCCGTATGTGTATTTAATGCTACCAAGGTACGGAAGTAAACCCATGTCTTGATCACCCCACCAACCTCATCATCCAACTACAACCTTTTTGGAAAAGGTTGTAAATTAATAATATGCATTTCTGTGATTCTGTACATGCAGGTAAATTAAATTTATTTATTTAAATTTTTTTTTTATAAATTTTTATTTCAATTTTTATTTTATATTTATTTTTAATTTTATTTTTATTTTATTCCCCTTTGACTGTTTATTTTCCATTTTAATTTTAATTTTATTTTTTTGGTTTAAATTCTTACTTATTAATAATTTAGGGTTTATATATTTCTTATATTATTTTGCATATATTTTATTAATTTTAATTTAATTTTTATTTTTAATTAATTAAATATTTTGATTTTGAACTCTTACTTTTTAGATATATCACTCATAATATTCTTAATTAATTAATTATTATTATTATTATTATTATTATTATTATTATTATTATTATTATTATTATTATTATTATATATATATATAATATATATATATATATATATATATATATATATATATATATATATATATATATATATATATATATATATATATATATATATATATATATATATATATATATATATATATATATATATATATATATATATATATATATATATATATATTATATATATATATATATATATATATATATATATATATATATATATATATATATATATATATATATATATATATATATATATATATATATATATATATATATATATATATATATATATATATATATATATATATATATATATATATATATATATATATATATATATATATATATATATATATATATATATATATATATATATATATATATATATATATATATATATATATATATATATATATATATATATATATATATATATATATATATATATATATATATATATATATATATATATATATATATATATATATATATATATATATATATATATATATATATATAGGCACATAGTAATGTCATTTCGTAAAATTAAATAGCTTTTAATTTAATGACGTCAAAAAGAGAAATAAATAAAAGGTAAAAGTTTTAATTATATATATATATATATATATATATATATATATATATATATATATATATATATATATATATATAATATATATATATATATTAATAATCATAACAAAATACTTACAGCAATTTATTTACAAAGCACCCCATTTCCGACCAATATATTGACAATGTGAATCGCCTGCAATATAGAATTAAATAATTTAATATAAAATCTCTCTTATTGTAAAACTTTTCAATATTTAGATTAAAATTTAGTCAAATATATTACAAGAATTTCCATTGTTTGGAAAAATAACGTTTTTAAAATAATCTGTGTAGGATATATTGCTTTTGGAAAATTTAATCCTTATGGACTCTGAATAAAGGAAAAAGACTGGAAACCTTCCTTTGATGTTACTCGTTTTGTTAATATCCTACAATTCAAACTCCTTTTAGTCTGGTCCTTTCTTTGTATTTTTCTATACAAGGTTTAAGACAGATTAACTATGATCAGCTGGTGAACAGTTCATTAATCACAGTCAACTATACCTAACGTCAATCTGGAATGAGATTTCGTCTCATTTATATAATCCTAAGCAAGATCACTGTCTGAGGGGATTATCCCAAAACGCCGACAGGAAAAATAGTCGACAGGTCAAAAGGTCCGACATGCCATTAAAAAAATTTGTCACTCGTCCATAACGTCGATAACTTGTAATTGGTAAAGTCAAAGGGCTGACAACATTTTTTTACGAGGCTATACCCAAAACGTCGACAGGTTAAAAGGCCGACACTTTTGAAAAAAATCTATCGATCACTTTGCTTTTCAATTTGAACTGCCAATATATATATATATATACATATATATATATAATATATATATTATATATATATATATATATATATATATATATATATATATATATATATATATATATATATATATATATATATATATATATATACAGTTCAATATATATATATATATATAATATATATATTATATATATATATATATATATATATATATATATATATATATATATATAATAATATATGTTGTTTTTTTTATACGTTAAACAAATTGTGTCGACTGTTTGACGAACATCGTATTCTTATCTATCGATATAATCGATAGTAAGCCCTAATCGAGCATTTAAAGACCAAAGTGTTTCGATTAACTTTTCGAAATTCAACATGTTGCTGACTTTTGGCACACCCTGTATATATATTGACTCTCTTTTTTCAATCGCTTTTTTTTATGTTTAAAATGGCGAAAGTAATTAATCTGGACTGAAAAAATTCTCTTTAAAAGACTCCTATATGAAAGTGTGTATCCATAAAATAAAGAAATTCTTCTCTCTTTATATATATATATATATATATATATATATATATATATATATATATATATATATATATATATATATATATATATATATATATATATATATATATATATATATATATATATATATATATATCATAATTTAAAGTCTGATTAGAATTTATTCAAAAACATAGATTTAATATTCAAAGGTAATTTTATTCAAACAATTCATAAATTTCGTAAAACTTTTTTATTTTCATTTCCCCTCAAAAAAAAAAAAAAAATTAATAAAAAATTTTTTTTTAGCTATTTTTAATTGAGAATATTGAGATTATTGAGAAATTAGTTTCACTTTCTTATTAGTTTCCAAACTTACTAATTAAGAGGATTCTGAAACGCCAGATAATTGGTCATCATATGAAGAACTATTTGAAGATTATGGATGATATAGGAGTTTTCCAGCTTCATGTTTTCAGTGAGTTCTCTCATCTGAGATTTCTGGATGTGGTTAAGTTTTTCTGTTTCAGGAAGGTGTTTCATTTGGTGTTTTCTAAAAGGTGTCCCAAGTGAGGCTTTCTGAAAGTTGTTAAATCCTTGGTTTTCTGGAAGGTGTTTCAATTGAGATTTTCTGGAAGTTGTTAAATAATTGATTTTCTGGAAGTTGTTAAATCCTTGGTTTTGTGGAAGGTGTTCCAACTGAGGTTTTCTGAAAGTTGTTAAATATTTGGTTATCTGAAAGGTTTTTACAATTGAGGTTTTCTGGAAGTTGTTCCATCTGAGGTTTTCTGGGAGCCGTCTCACTTGAGGTGTACAATCTTTTCCCATGTGAATTTTATTGCAATAAGCAGTGCAATATCTTGAAGAAAAACCACCCCTCTCTTATTAAGCAAAGTAGTCAACCATTTCTTCAAAGAAATGTTTAGACGACCTACCTACTAATAATAGATATCTGATGTAACCGTCAAACTGAAAGATAATAACTCAGGGAATAACACCAACACAATTACACTCATCAATTTTCATTGCACTTAAGCATTATTTACCTTTAAAAAAACAACTCATAAACACGTATATATCTTTAGAAGCATAACAAGTAATTAAATAAAATTAGTTACTTAATTAACGATTCAAAACTATTCAAAGAGACATATGATTTAATAATGGTTAAATTATGCACTGATTTTATTACGTACTTGTATTCATCATCTATTTTATCGACCTCAACATATCGACGAAAACCTCCCTTATTCATCACGGTTTGATAAGGAAACTAAACACTATATTTAGCGAAGGCAAAATGGGACGAAGATAAATACCTTTGCATAAAGAAACAGTCATTCAATTTTCCGTTTGTAATGGGAAAAAAAATCTTTGAAATACGATATAAACATACTCACGCACACAAATTTACACAGACTAGCATACAAAGATGCAAACATATATATATATATATATATATATATATATAATATATATATATATATATATATATATATATATATATATATATATATATATATATATAATATTTAGTTTTTATTACGCTTCTTTAGAGAGAGAGAGAGAGAGAGAGAGAGAGAGAGAGAGAGAGAGAGAGAGAGAGAGAGAGAGAGAGAGAGAGAGAGAGAGAGAGAGAGAGAGAGAGAGAGAGCGGCAACGTTAAAAACTGTTTTTATATCTTTTCCTTTTTGCTTATTAAGAAACTCTTGGAATAAAGAAGGAATTTCTTTCTTATTTCAAGAGGAAAAAATAAAGTTGGAAGAATAAGAAAGGAAGGCGGAAGGAAATATTAATATATATCTTGTAACTAAGATGTTAGAGTTGTTTTTGTCGATATATATATATATATATATATATATATATATATATATATATATATATATATATATATATATATATATATATATATATATATATATATATATATATATATATATATAATATATATATATATATATATATATATATATATATATATATATATATATATATATATATATATATATATATATATATATATATATATATATATATATATATATATAAATTTTTTTTTTAAATAAAATAAATTTTGTAAGACAAAAAAAAAAAAAAAAAAAAAAAAAAAAAAAAAAAAAAAAAAAAAAACAATGGTAAAAAAGATCTTTTCGACAGTGAATTTTAACCTTGAAGGAAAAAAGTGAAGTGCTTCAAGGCGTGTCAGTTGCACTGATTTTATCGTGATTGCTCTTTAAGTAAATTGAAGACTGAATGATGTAGGAATTTTATAGGAATTTTTGTGTTGTGTTTCTCAGAATATTGGAATCTAAAAATTGTTTATAGCACCAAAAATTCCATTTTTCTGTTTTAATATAAGAACTGCTCATTGACTTTAATTAAAAGTGAATAACTTTTATAGGTAACTCATATAAGTAACCTGAAACGAGTAGTAAAGTGGAAGTACTCAACTCATTTTAGTACACTGTATATTTTGGCCTAATGAAATATGGTAAAAATAAATGTCATAGGAAATAAATATTGGTGATGTTATCTTCTTATCCGCAATGTTTCTGCTAAGATATTATAAAAATAGGAAATCATGAGCAATAATAATGTTCAATTAGGTAAAATTAGGTTAAGTTAGTTTAAGTTAGGCTAGGGTAATTTAGGTTAGGTTAAGTTAGGTTAAGTTAGGCTAAGTTGAGTTAGATTAAATTAAGTTAGGTTAAGTTAGGCTAATTTAAGTTAGGTTAAGTTAGGTTAGGTTAGGTTAAGTTAGGCTAGGTTATTTTATTTTAAGTTAGGATAGAATAAAAAGGAGGACTCACAATTTATTCTTATATTAAACAAAGGAAATTTAAACATACAATTCAACACAAATAAATTATGATTCAACTGTTAAATTGAATAAACAATTTGGGATGAAACTTATTCGTCACTTCGTTAATTATACAAGTTATATGTAAATAAATATTTATCTATTCACGAACTTGAACAGGATAACAAATTAAAATAGTTTGAAGTGCGACATTTTGGCTTCAATACTTAGAAAATATTTTCAAAAGTTGAGAAATTATTTCTTAATAATATTAACTATTATTTATTAATAAATTCAAGAGGGAATAATAAATTCTTGAGAGAAAAGTAGTAATCATTGTGGTATATCAAAATGTCTTCTAAAACTATTTGAAAACAAAATAATTACATGTATTATTATTATTATATTTATTATTATATTATGGCTTATTATTATTATTATTATTATTATTATTATTATTATTATTATTATTATTATTATTATTATTATTATTATTATTATTATTATATTATTATTATTATTATTATTATTATTATTATTATTATTATTATTATTATTATTATTATATTATTATTATTATTATATTATTATTATTATTATTATTATTATTATTATATTATTATATTTATTATTATTATTATTATTATTATTATTATTATTATTATTATTATTATTATTATTATTATTATTATTATTATTATTATTATTATTGACACCTAATATTAAGCATATATATAATAGCTATCCGAACCCATGTAGTGGAATTTCGAGGTACTATTTCTAGAAGGAAACTCCTTTCGTATATACTACATAATAGTACATATATATATATATATATATATATATATATATATATATATATATATATATATATATATATATATATATATATATATATATATATATATATATATATATATATATATATATATATATATATATATATATATATATATATATATATATATATATATATATATATATATATATATATATATATATATATATATATATATATTAATATGTTTAATTTTAAAGTTTTTCAAATATAATTAAAAGCAATTTTAGAAGGTTTACCCTTCTTCATCTGAGCTCTTGCCAAAGTTTAATCAAAACTGGATAAAATTCTAATGTCATTTCAGGTGACTGTAATGAAATTGTTTATATATATATATATATATATATATATATATATATATATATATATATATATATATATATATATATATATATATATATATATATATATATATATATATATATATATATATATATATATATATATATATATATATATATATATATATATATATATATATATATATATATATATATATATATATATATATATATATATATATATATATATATATATATATATATATATATATATATATATATATATAAGTCTGGAACACACTTCCTTCATCTATTTTCCCAAATTCCTATGACTTATCACCTTCAAACGCCATGTATCAGGTCATGTCGACCTTTAATTTGCCCATGTTCCCGACTTTCCCCCTAACTCTGGTGAAATTTTAGTAGGCCTCTAGCCTTTGCCCACCATATATATATATATATATATATATATATATATATATATATATATATATATATATATATATATATATATATATATATAATATATATATATATATATATATATATATATATATATATATATATATATATATATATATATATATATATATATATATATATATATATATATATATATATATATATATATATATATATATATATATATATATATATATATATATATATATATATATCTAAGTCTGCTTTTTTGGAATCGAAGCCACAGACCTCTTGGATTGTAAGCAAGAGCGTTACCTGTCGAGCCAAGACAGCACAAAAGAGAAGTCGCTTCGGGAAGTCTCAAGAAATACTTATCAAGCAGACCCCCTAACGGGCCCCTTCTGACTACACTCTGACACGGGGTGTCATCCAAGAGGTTGATGGTTCGATTCCCAGTATAGCAGACTTGAAAATTCAAAAGATTTTGATCCACGAGCAGTTAGTGTAATTTAAAAAGATATATATATATATATATATATATATATATATATATATATATATATATATATATATATATATATATATATATATATATATATATATATATATATATATATATATATATATATATATATATATATATATATATATATATATATATATATATATATATATATATATATATATATATATATATATATATATATATATATATATATATATATATATATATATATATATATATATATATATATATATATATATATATATATATATATATATATATATATATATATATATATATATATATATATATATATATATATATATATATATATATATATATATATATATATATATATAATATATATATATATATATATATATATATATATATATATATATATATATATATATATATATATATATATAATATATATATATATATATATAATGCAATTATGGTGATTGCTCTATCTTACGTTGTTATAAAATGAAATTTTATGTGTAAACTTTTAGGATGAATGTTTCTTTTCATTCCTTTTTCTATAAAATACTTCTACTTCTTAGGCATCGCCTTATTTATGGAGGGGAACTTTCTAGGCAGTTACTACTTATAATTCTCACAAGGAATTGAGCTGGATACCTTTTTTCCCGTGATGCAAAGCTCTACATTGCAAAAATTGTCCTAACGAATCGTTGGGACAAGTGACAAAAAACGTTACAATTTTTTATTTTTTTTATTATCTAAAATAATCGGTGAAGTGACTTTCTTATGCTTAGCATGTCTTTTCTCTATTGAAAATTTTACTGCGATAATTTTTGCCACTTGTCCCAACGAGTCTTTAGGACAATTTTTGCACTGTATGTAAGAGAAATAAGTTAGAATAAATAAGTCATCATTACTATCTTTGTGGTCTGAATTGTTTTTAAGATTTCAAGAATATGACCAAATGATATCAAGGTTTACATAAGGTGTAATTAACTACCTGTTAACTACCATTCAAGGGATCGGGGGTATGGTAGTAAAACTTTCTTTGCAAAAAAATTTTCGTATGCCATGCATCTAGTAGCATCATTTTCAATCTTTCTTGTATTCAAATGTTTCTCTAAGAA
>SEYY01025122.1:47500-52500 GCA_009176605.1 Armadillidium nasatum
AGTCCGTTCAAATGAGCCTCACGCTCTTTCCTGACACTAATTTTTTTTTGGGGGGGAGGGGGTTCAATCCGTTGAAATTGGACTCAAGTCGAGAGAAGGCGCTTTGAGGCCCCGTGAACCCCACCCCCACCTCCACCCAAATTCGGTATCAGGAAATTACCTGAACTTGCAGATTGGCTGCGTTCACCTCCCTCACTTTTCCTTACCTTTTTTTCTGAGGTTCAATCAGGTTGAAATCAGACCTAGTCGGGGGGAACGAGTCCGTGGGGAGGTCCGTGAACGGACAAAAAAGGTCAGGAAGGTCCCTGAGATTGCAACATCGTGCGCAATTGCAGGAAAGACCATTAGGTTCTTTTATCCACGGAAAGTATCCCTCTTACTAATGTACTGTATAATATATATATATATATATATATATATATATATATATATATATATATATATATATATATATATATATATATATATATATATATATATATATATCTATATATTAATATATATATATAATAATATATATATTCATATATAATATATATATTTATATATTATATATTTATATATAATATATAATATATATATAATATATATTTTTTTATATATATATTATTTGAATTAAAGAATACTAAGCCACTGGCACTCTGATGTTATTATATATCTCTTAAAACCACTAGGATAAAACAATAAATAGGTAAAAAGGGAGACGTTGATAATAAAACATTAAAAACGAAAAGAAGTAAGGTTAAATTTAAAACGGCGCAATATTTCAGAGTTGTCAACTAAAACTCTCTTATCAAGCGCAATTGAAAGAAGAGCAAAGTAAAAATTCCTTCAATTGCGCTTGATAAGAGAGTTTTAGTTGACACCTCTGAAATATTGCGCCGTTTTAAATTTAACCTTACTTCTGTTCTTTTCGTTTTTAATGTTTTATTATCAACGTCTCCCCCTTTTACCTATTTATTGGTTTATCCTAGTGGTTTTAAGATATATATATATATATATATATATATATATATATATATATATATATATATATATATATATATATATATATATCTTAGGGTGTAAAAAGACCAGAGGCCTACCAATTTTTATCAGAGTTGGAGAATATAATAAAATCAAGGTTGATAAAAGGCTGACATGTCCTGGTACACGTCGTTTGAATTACGTGCAAATCAAAGGAAGGTGAGAAAATAAATAAAGAGATTTATATATATATATATATATATATATATATTATATATATATATATATATATATATATATATATATATATATATATATATATATATATATATATATATATATAATATAGTAATACGATAAAGATACGTTTCTGATTTTTCGGTAAGTTCTTTGCACATCCTTTCAACTCTTTCTTCTAAGCAACAGGAAGAGGTTTCGTGTATCTTACAAACGAAGAGCTTGATTGAAAACCTCTTTGGAAAATTTATTACGTCGGTTCAGCTGTTTCCGAACCTTAATTAAAGAAAGGAAAATCGTAGTTGCAAGCTGCAAATTTTATTAAAATTTTCCTACACACACCAAACACACACACGTATATATATATATATATATATATATATATATATATATATATATATATATATATATATATATATATATATATATATATATATATATATATATATATATATATATATATATATATATATATATATATATATATATATATATATATATATATATATATATATATATATATATATATATATATATATAGGGGGAGGACGTAGCTCCGTCCGAAGCGATGAAAGTACCCTTCACTGGGTTTAGTACGCAGGGTGATAGCGTGGCTAGACCATTCCGATTCACTCCGTTTCCCTTTGGTTCGTTCATTTCCGCGTTTCTATTTCTCACAGGGTCTCTTGTGTACACTCGTCTCATATTGGAGTGTTTATGCTCCCACTTTCCCCTTCCCCACTCCCTTCATATGTTCCCATAAATTTACAAGTGATTACTCGTACATTACCTTTGAAAAAACAAAATATCATAATGGTGAAACTATGAACTGCCTCGGAGATGCTTGGAGGGCGGCAACCAAAGAATGATCCTCATCCACCCCTTCCACCATCAACATTTGGAAGTTGGTGGCCTCCGGTGATGGGGTTGGTGCCATCAAGACCTCCATGCCGACTTGCCCTGGTGCACGATCTTCTTCTTTTTCATTAATTTCTGCAACATTAGCAGTCTCTTGTTTAATTTCCACTTTATCGAACACTACCTCTCTTCTTCAAGACTTCATCTATTGTTCTTAAAAATGAAGCTCGGATGTTTGAGGGCTCTGACAGCAAACGCTACTCTATTTCCTCATAATGTCTATATCCTCAATTTTCCGTCAAAGGTGGGTGTTACGCAAAGGTGCAATGATGTTGTTTGTTCTTGTGTCTCTAATTTGGAATCTTCTGAATTCTCTACTTTATGACTTAAACTTTCTTGCAACTCTACAACTAAACTCATTTGTTCTGTCTACTTACCTAATATCTTTATCTTCGACTATCTTAACTCCAAAATAGAACACATTTTTTCTTCTTGTCCCTTCTCCGAAATTATTATTTTAGGTGATTTCAATGTTCATCACGGGAAATGACTTTCACCCAGTTCTCATGATCCTCCTGGTGAATTCGCCTACCACTTTTCTATCCAGAACAATCTTAAGCTGTTGGTGCATCTCCTTACCCGTATCCGTGACCGCCTTGGTGATGAAACCAGCATACTTGATCTTTTCCTAACTTCTTATCCTTCTCCTTACACTTTTAATCTCTTTTAAAATCGGAATCTATCCTTCTCTCTGTGACCTTTTATCTGATTTCCTTTTTGATCGCACTATAACAGCTGTTGTAGACGGCTACCGTTCATCCTTTAAATATATTAACAGTGGTGTTCGTCAAAGACCTGTTGTATCCCCATCACTTTTTGGCTTTTCATTAGTGACCTTCTACCTGTAACTTCATCTCCTATCCACTCTTATGTCGATGACTCTACCCTTCTGTACTCTTTCGATTTGTAAGACGCCCCTCCCAACAACAGTTAAGACACCCAAGGAGGAAAGTCTTGAGGCATCTGACCTCTGATTTATCTCGTATTTCAAATTGAAGTAAAGAAGACATGGTCGTTTTCAATGTCTCAAAAATTCAGTTTCTCCATCTCTCTACCCAACACAACCATTCACACAACTATGATATCTCCTACGAAAACACATCTCAAACTTTCGTCCGTTCTTAATATTATCGTTGTTTCTTTTTCTCGTGATTTTTCTTGGAAAGATCACATTACTTCTCTTTCTAAACAAGCTTCTGGCAGTCGAATTGTAGCGTCACTCTCTCTATGCTATCGCTATTGCAACGGACACTGCTCTTCTGAACTCTCCTGCTTGCATACTTCCTGCATTGAGAAAGAGCTCGCTCAACATGCCATTTCTACACATTCTTCGTCCTTTCTTTGTCCATCTCTACCACCCCAGATTTAACCGTTATGCTCAATCATAAATGTACTCTACCGGTAAAGTCTGGAAACAATCTCTCTTTATGTATTTTCTCAACTTTCTTTGACTTACACACTTTCAAATGCCGTATATCGGGACATGACGGCCTTTAACTTGATAGAATTCCTTTTTTTTCCCAAACTTTGATGAAAATTTTAGTATTGTCCTCTGGCCTTTTCCTCTAGAGGAGAAATAATATATATATATATATATATAATATATATATATATATATATATATATATATATATATATATATATATATATATATATATATATATATATATAGAAGGAAGCCATATTCACTTTTTAATGTTCAATGAGGATTATAATTTCTCGCCAAAATTTACTTTTTGCTTTGAGTGTGACTTTTGTCTCATCACTTTCATTCACATAGTCTCTGTTATGTGTGCATAACTCACACACACATAAACACACACACACACACACACACACACACATATATATTATATATATATATATATATATATATATATATATATATATATATATATATATATATATATATATATATATATAAGAGAAAGAAAGAGTGGCAGAGGGAAAGACTGAATGAAAAATAGAGATAGAAAGGATAAAATAAATATAGTAGGGAGATAGAAAATTGAGAGAGGGGAGAGAGAGGAGAGAGAGAGAGTGAGAGAGAGAGACAGACAGAGACAAAGAAAGGAAGAAAAAAAGAAAAAGGGAGACAGACAGAGGCAGAGAAAGAAGGAAAGAGAGAAAGAGAGAGAGAGAGAGAGAGAGAGAGAGAGAGAGAGAGAGAGAGAGAGAGAGAGAGAGAGAGAGAGAGAGGAGAGAGAGTAGGTATAAAAATTTCGGTAGAGTAAATTTCCCTTTTCAGAGTTGAAATTGAATTAAGATTGTTGGAAGACTCAATCTTCGTCATGTAGCTATTGGAGGTATTACTTATACATTGTTTTGAAACTGGGGAAACAGTTATGAAAAAAATGGATCTTTTTCAATCAAACTTTTAAAATTAAGAGAATAGAAGACAGGGATATATCGATCCTGTATATCTATATATATATATATATATATATATATATATATATATATATATATATATATATATATATTATATATATATATATATATATATATATATATATATATATATATATATATATATATTAAAACAAAATTACATATCCTGTAGATAAAGATCAGATGATAACTGAGTTTCACGAGAGTTTGTGAGCGAAGCATCCAAAGCAAGATAAAATTACCACAAAACATGTCTCAATGACCCAACGAAAACGTTTCAATTTGTAAGAGTCCGTTATGAATGACACAACATATGCAGAATGTCGTTCGTTCATTCTTTCACTTATGAATACAGTAACAAGTATGAGTTCCCAGAGAAAGAGTACATTATTATTATTATTATTATTATTATTATTATTATTATTATTATTATTATTATTATTATTATTATTATTATTATTATTATTATTATTATTATTATTATTATT
>SEYY01025123.1:0-5000 GCA_009176605.1 Armadillidium nasatum
TATTCTAGGTGTTTCTTTTTCTCGTGATCTTTCTTGAAAAGTTCACATTATTTCTTTTTCTAAACAATCTTCCAAGCGGTTGGGTGTTCTGAGGAGCCTACAGCATTTCTTCACTCCACCCCATTTGCTTGCTCTATATAGGAGTGCTGTTCGCCCCTGTATGGAGTACGCCTCACATATCTGGTGGTTCCACTGGTACAGCTCTCCTAGAAAAGGTGGAGTCTATAACTTTTCGCCTTATCAACTCTCCTGCTCTCACTAATTCTCTCCAGTCTCTTTATGCCCGTCGAATTGTTGCGTCACTCTTTATATATAATATTGCTATAACAACTGACACTGCTCTTCTGAACTCTCTCGTCGCAAACCTCCTCCATTGAGAAGGGCTTGTGCGACTCGTCTTTCTACACAGTCCCATCCTTTCTCTATCCAACTTTCTGACCCCAGGCTTAACCGCTATGCTCAATCTTATATGTACTCTACTTTTAAAGTCTGGAACACACTCCCTTCATCTATTTTCTCAACTTCCGTACTTAACCCTTAACTCTGGTGGAAATTTTAGTGGGCCTCTAGTCTTTACCCACCGGAGGTGAAATAATATATATATATATAATATATATATATATATATATATATATATATATAATAATATAATATAGTCTCCTCCACTCTGTGGTTAAGTCCCGGAGTTTAATATTAACTCCTGTAAAGGAAGAGTTTCTGTCGTTACAAACAGAATACATGTAAGAATGAGAATAGAACTCAACCCTGAGGTTAGAGATTATTGCATAGAATTGAAATGACTGTATGCAAAGACATGTCGCCAGAGGTCTCCTCAGTGGACGAAGTATGTGAGTAGAGTGATTAGTGTCTCTTGTAATAGTGATATAGAGCAGAAAATGTTATAGAGAATTAGAGAGGAGGGAGGAGAGGTGATAGGTGAAAAGCTCTAGACTACTCCATTTCAAGAATGCATGTGTGGGATCATCCTAGATGTTTGAGGCGTACTCCATACAGGGGAGAACAGCTCCCTCAAGATAATTAAGGATAGACGAAGGTTTGAGTTGTGTGATTTTGAATGTGTTATAGTTATGAGGTTAATTGTTATTTGCTAGATGAAGAAATTGAGTTTTTGAAACATTGAAAACAACCAGGTTTCTTTGATCCCACATAAAATGAGCGAAAATCAAAAGTCAGTTACTTTAAGACCATCCTCCAATCATCGACTATTTGAAATTACGTGAAATACTTTTCCAAAAGAAAGAAGAGAGAGAGAGAGAGAGAGAGAGAGAGAGAGAGAGAGAGAGAGAGAGAGAGAGAGAGAATAAAAGGGGCATTTACATATAATTCCGACATGAAAACTACTCAGATTCGAATTCTTGTACACCTTAAATAGAGAAATATTATATTCAGAAGGAAAAACAGTTATATTAAGAGATTTCCAGAGTATACAAATAATAGAGATCCGCACGGCATAAAGTTTGCGAACTTTAAGTAAAACTTACATTATATAAATAAAATAAGACCCAGGTATCCTAATGTAGAATTTGATACTTAACAAAACTGTAATTATAATCATTCAACATTCCGTATATATATTCGTGCTTAGAGTAATGTTTTTGAGTGTTTTCAAATTTTTTTGTCGTTGAGGAAAAGTACCAAAAGGGTTACACTACTATTCAATATTACCTCAAAAAAAGTTTTTTTTTTCTTCAATTTTTTTAATTCTATAATCAACTACAGTCTTCTTCTTTTTCTTTTTCTTATTTTTTTTCTTCTTCTTTTTTATCTACTTATTTTCCTTCCTTCTTCTTCTTTTTCTACTTCTTACTCTTCCTTCTTTCTTTTTCCTCTTTTTTCTTGTTTTGTTCTCTTCTTTTCTTTTTCTTTTTTTTCCTTTTTTTTTTTTCTTTTTCTTTTTTTTTTTAATTTACTTTTACTTTTTCTTTCTTCTTCATCTTCTACTTCTTTTCTTTTTCCTTTTCTTCTTTTTCTTTTTCTTCTTTCTTCTTTTTCTTTTTCTTTCTTCTCTTTTCTTCTACTTTTTCATTTACCTTTTATTTTTCTTCTTTCTTCTTCTTCTTTTTCTTTTTCTTCTTTATTCTTCTTCTTTTTCTTCTTCTGCTTTCTTTTTCTTCTTTTTCTTTTTCTTCCTCTTCTTCCTCTTTTTCTTTTTCTTCTTCTTTTCTTCTTTCTTCTTCTTCTTCTTCTTCTTCTTCTTCTTCTTCTTCTTCTTCTTCTTCTTCTGTCAATGTTCCCCCTATACTACTATATGTCACAATAATATTCTAAAACGCTTTTCCCATTCTTATCGACGCATTTACCCATTATGACCCCACGTACTTTATTCATATGACCTTAAAATGGAACCAAAAAACAAAAAAATGAATAAAAAAAACACAAAATGTTTCTGCTTGGAATATTTTTAGGCCAAAATTTCACTATAAGATCATACTGACATCGTATAGTTCGGATAAACAATATATATATATTATATATATATATATATATATAATATATATATATATATAATATATATAATATATATATATATATATATATATATATATATATATATATATATATATATATATATATATATATATATATATATATATATATATATATATAATATATATATATATATATATATATATATATATATAATATATATATATATATATATATATATATATTAAATATATTATATAAATTAACATTATGAATGTGAAATTAACTAGTTTTTTCACTTCCACTCATGGGTCGGGGGTAAGGGGGTGGAGATCCAGTAGACAAATGTTAGTGTGCCATGCATTCATAAACAACGACCGAATTTCTAGACCGCGTACTAGAAAAGCACCAATAAATTTATTATAATTATTAAGCTTTTAGTTATTTATAAATTAAATCTTTTTATCAAAATAAAATTAGTCTTACTATAAATAAAAATAAATACAAACCTAAAAAAAATTTGCTTCCCAAAGTTCGAATTCCAAATAACACTTTAAAAATTAAAATGGTTAATGTTTACTAAATGTGAAGTGACAAAATTCAAATAAATATAACTTATACTATTAATTTATTTTGACCTATATATACCAATGACATTGATGTAAAGATAATAGAAACATCACTATTATACTTAAAACAAATTAAAACATTATTGATTACTATACCTTCTATACTTTATGTTTGGTAGGCTATATTGCGTGTTTGATGGGATATATTGCATAGGTTTGGCAGGATATATTGCAAGGGTTTGGTAGGCATTTTGCGTGTTTGATACGATATATTGCATAGGTTTGATAGGATATAGTGCATAGGTTTGATAGGAAATATTACATAGGTTTGATAGGAAATATTTCATAGGCTTGATAGGATATATTGCATAGGTTTGGTAGGATATATTGCATACGTTTGATAGGATACATTGCATACATTTTATAGGATATATTGCATAGGTTTCAAAGGATATATCGCACAGGTTTGATAGTATATGCTGCATAGATTTGGTAGGCTAAATTGCATAGGTTTGGTAGGATATATTGCATAGGTTTGATAGGATACATTGCATAGGTTTGATAGGAAATATTTCATAGGCTTGATAAGATATATTGCATAGGTTTGGTAAAATATATTGCATAGGTTTGGTAGGATACATTGCATATTTTTGATAGGATATATTGCATAGGTTTGAAATTATATATTGAACAGGTTTGTTAGGATATGTTGCATAGGTTTGGTAGGCTAAATTGCAGAGGTTTGGTAGGATATATTGCATAGGTTTTGTACGATATATTGCATAGGTTTGGTAGGCTATATTGCATATGTTTCATAGGGTATATCATATGTATCCTTCATAGGTTTGGCAAGATATACTGCATAGTGCTTCGCAGTCACCTTAAATTTTCAGAAAACACTCAGATAACATTGCAAATATATTATAATTAAGCAAAAACACACACACAAAAAAAAAGTTTGTTGGAAGGGCACACAAAATAAACCGATGTAGAAGTAATGTTGTTGGAATTTTGTTAATGATTTTGCTTCTTAAGTCACCGCAAGCCTTAAAACCTTGCTGAAACTTTTTACACACACACACACACACACACCACACACACACACATATATATATATATATATATTATATATATATATATATATATATATATATATATATATATATATATATATATATATATATATATATATATATATATATATATAGCTCTCACTTGCGTTCTGTCTAAAATTTTTGAAACTCTCCTCACTCTCATTTCCTGGATCATTTGTAGTCTCATTCTCTTCTCTCTGATCACCAGTATGGCTTTCGACGCTCGAGGTCTACTGGTGACATTCTTTCCTATCTTACTGATGTATGGTTTTCTGCCTTTAGGGACTACGGGGAGTCGGGTGTGGTGGCGCTTGGCATATCCAAGGCGTTTGACCGGGTATGGTATGCGTCGCTGCTCTCTAAGCTCCCTTCCTTTGGATTTCCTCCTTCCTTTGCTTACTCTTGTCTAGTTTTCTCTCAGATCGTTCCATTCGGCAGTTGTAGATGGAGCGACCTCTTCCTCCTTTTCTGTCAACTGTTGTGTTCCTCAGGGTACTGTTTTATCTCCAATTTTATTCCTACTTTTCATTAACGATCTTCTCAACTGCACCTCTAACTCTGTTCACTCTTATGCTGATGACTCAACTCTACATTCTTCTACTCATTTCAAATCTGCTCCCTCTTTTGCTTCTAGACTTGCTTCTCGACTTCAACTTTCCGATTCTATTCTTGCCGATCTGGATGGGATTTCCCGGTGGGGTCATAGCAACCTTGTGAAATTCAACTCTTTAAAAACTTAACTTCTTCACATCTCCCTCTCAAAAACACCTAACTTCCTATCCTTTCGATGGCTCTCCCGTCTCACCTGTAAATAACATTAACTCTTGTCTAAACATAAACAAAAACTGTCTTGGAAACACATATCACAATGGTTGCTAAAGCGGCCTCA
>SEYY01025123.1:10000-20000 GCA_009176605.1 Armadillidium nasatum
ATATCATTGTTATTTTATTGCCATGTACAATTGTATCATTTAGCCATATTAAAATTATTTTAAGTCAATATGGTAAAAGATCAGCTTCTGCATATAATACTTACAAGTTTCAGGATAGGCTAATAGCTAAATGTAACATTGCAGTCAGAAAATTAGAAGAAAACCTAGTAAAAATTTTCAACCAATCTTTTGGAGTATCTAAAATCAAAACACAAAGATACATTCACTAGCAAAAAGGAGCGGTCAAAAAAAACAGAAAAGAAAAAAATTTAATTCTAATAATTTTTAAAATTTTTTTATTATTTTGACTGATTGAGCTGAAATTAAAGAGTATTTGAATTTTCAGAAAGTTAAGTTGATTTCAACCATTTTTGAGTCTATAACAGTAAACTTATTTGACCAAAGTTGAAAAAATGAATAACGGTCAAACCACTGGGCAACAGAGCTGAAAATTTAGCTGAATACCTTTGCCCCAATTTCTTGCATTGGTGGGAATAGGTTTTTGATATCACGTCTAGAAAAAAGTTATATAAGCACTTGAAAAAATTTGCAAAAATCGTACCTTTGGAGGAAAAAATTATTTATAAAAACGCTACCTACTATTTTTTTTATTGTGAATATGTTTAAAGAGGGCAGGGCAACAATATTTTTATGCATATTTAAATGCTCTTTGTTTGAAGCGAGATATAGCCTCTCAAACTTTGGGAATTTTTGAAATTTGGCAAAAATACCTTTTTAAGGCTATGTTTCAAAACCAACGAATGTCATCGAATAAAGTACATAGAGGAATTTGTAGCCCTACCCCTCCTCTATACACACCAAAAATAAAAATGTCATAGTTTTTTTTTTTTGTTAAATTGTCTGAAAAGGTGGATTTAGTTCAAAAAAAATTTTTTTTTTTTAAACATTTTTCCTATATGGAACAAAAGTCTATTAGAGACTTGTACCCATTTAATTTTGAATAAATAGTCCAATTTTCAGCTCATTCTAAAAAGTGGTTTGGCACCGCCATTCATTAAAAAGGGTAAAATTTCAACAAAAAATAAAAATAAAACTTTTAACCGTAAAAAAACGCTAGAAATGGACTTTTTACCGAAAAAACTATATAACTGAAAGTTTCAGCATAAAATAAAAAAAAAAAAAAAAAAAATTTTATAATTTGCCATTTAACCCCGGCCGGCAATTTTCCCTGATTCAGTAAAAATGGCCGGGTTGCCGGGCCGGTCACGGCCGGGCCCCCGTCCGTATATAATAATATAATATATATATATATATATATATATATATATATATATATATATATATATATAGAACTAACAATGGAAATAAAATAAATTATGAACGCGTAGTAGATACCTAAACTAGCCTAACAACCTAACCTAACCTAAATATAACCTATACCTAACCTAATCTAACCTAATATAACCTACCTAAACTATCTAACTATGAAGATTGAAATAGTCTTAAGTTGTATTTTAAAGTCTTCTAAGCAAGTTCCTCGTACCGAAACATACAACCGAAAAGATTGTTTTGCTGCAACTCCAAAAATGATTGCCGTATTTTATAATATCATAAAATGTTTTCTACTACATTGTTTTGATTGGGATTTTAGAATTCAAAAATAGTCGGTAACGATGACATTTCAATTATTTTTAAATTAAATAAAAATTTATAGACAAATTGTTCTTCATTACTCTATTTATTTAATGTAAATATTATAAAAAAAATATCGAAATATTAAAAAAATATAACTATTATAGAATGATCTATGTTTTGTAAATTTTGAGCTTCACGGAATAGACTATTTCCTTTTTATTATTATTATTTTTATTATTATTATTTCTTAAATAAATTTACCAAATTTTCATTCAATTTGTATTGCAATTTACCTCTATTTTCACAACTATTTATCAATTTTTATATATGTTATGAAATTTCTCGAAATTTTTTTTTATATATTTGTGGATTCAGCGTTTTAAAGTTCTAGCTAATATGCTAATTTCATAAAAACCTTTGGTCAAAAAAAAAAAAAACCTATATATATATATATATATATATATATATATATATATATAATATATATATATATATATATATATATAATATATATATATATATATATATATTGCCAAAATTGTCCTAACGAATCGTTGAGACAAGTGTCAATAATGTTTCAGCAATTTTTTTTAGTTATTTTCTTATTAGAAAATAAATCGGTGAAGCAGCTTTCTTGTCCTTAACATGTCCTTTCTCTATTGAAAATTTACTGTTACACTTGTCCCAACGATTCGTTAGGACAATTTTTACGGTGCAGCCTTACCGATTTATTTTGCAATAAGAAAATAAATTGGGAAAAAAAAATTCACTTGTTACGAGTGTAACTTCCCGAATCCACCTGTTTACAATTCACAACTTTCAGAAAGGTTGGCATCCCTCTTTTGAAAGGTTGGTATCCCTCTTTTGAAAAGTTGGAATTCCTATTTTAGAAAGGTTGGTATACCTTTTTAGAAAGGTTGGTATCCCTCTTTTGAAAGGTTGGTATCCCTCTTTTGAAAGGTTGGTATCCCTCTTTTGAAAAGTTGGAATTCCTATTTTAGAAAGGTTGGTATACCTTTTCCAGAAATGTTGGTATCCCCCTTTTCAGGAAATTTGGTATCCCTTTTTCCGAAAGGTTGGTATGCCTGTTTTCGAATGTTGCATAATATGAAAGAGAATTTTCCTACTCCGTTTTGTAGAGAAGTATTTACCGTTATATCCTTACGGCGGAAGATATGAAAATAAGATGTCACAATGTATGTCAGCTGCACCACAAAAAAAATGCCACCACATATATTGTAATTTATATTTTTTTATTAGAAAATAGTTTGGTGAAGCTACTTTCTTGTAATTAATAAGTCCTTTCTCTGCATTGAAGATTTAGTTTACCTTCCTTTTACGAGCACAAAAAAAAACGTGGTGTTAATTTTTATTATATATGTGCATGTTCCTTCACACAAATAAACACTCAAGCTCCTATCATGTCCATCAATGCACAGAAAGCCTGACTGTACCAGGATTTGAACCATTTAAACAAGATGATTCGAACAATTCATAAGATTTGAATTTTACATATATATATATATATATATATATATATATATATATATATATATATATTATATATATATATATATATATATATATATATATATATATATATATATATATATATATATATATATATATATTATATATATGTGTGTGTGTGGTGTGTGTGTGTGTGTGTGTGTGTGTGTGTGTGTGTATATACTTTTATATATATTAATAGGTTGGTTGATCTCCTCCTGACCTCCTTTCTCATAATCCAAGGTCAAATGCCAGGTCACATTGGCAGAATGTGGAAGTGCAACTACTTATAAAAGTTCTTAAGGAGTGTTGCTATTATTATTATTATTATTATTATTATTATTATTATTATTATTATTATTATTGCTTCAGACAAAAAATGTTTATATATATTTTTTTATTTTTTTTTTTTTTTTTTTTATTTTTTTTTTTTTTAAAATTTTTTTTTTAAAATTTTTAAAAATTATAAAATATATATATATATATATATATATATAATATATATATATATATATATATATATATATATATATATATATATATATATATATATATATAGTATATATATATATATATATATATATATATATATATATATATATATATATATATATATATATATATGCCTCTGGCGAGAAAAAGCCAAAGGCCTACTAATTTCCACTAGAGTTGGGTAATGCTGGAATCTGTTAGTTAAACGCCGACATGTCCCGATAGACGGCTCTTGAAAGTGGTCAAGTCAAATGAAGTTGGGAAAACAGATAAAGGAAGGGTGTTCCAGACTTTACCAGTAGAGTACATGTAAGATTGAGGATAGCGGTTTAGTCTGGGGTCAAAGAGTTGGACAGAGAAAGGATGAGACTGTGTAGAAAGGCGTAGTCGCACGAGCCCATCTCAATGGAGGAGGTATGCGACAAGAGAGTTCAGAAGGGTAGTGTCCATTGCAATACAATATTATAGAGTGAGTGATGCAAGAGTTCGACGGGCAGAAAGAGACCTTTAGAGAATTAGTGAGACCGGGAGAGCTGATAAGACTAAAAGCCATAGACTCCACCTCGTCAAGGAAAGCAGAATGAGTGGAAACACCCTAGATGTGTGAAGCGCACTCCATACATTGACGAACAACACACCTATAAAGAGAAAGCAACAAAGCAACTGGGGTGGAGTGAAGAAATTCTGAAGGCACCTCGGAACACCCAACCTCTTAGAAGCTTGTTTAGAAACAGAAGTAATGTGATCTTTCCGAAAAGATCGCAAGAAAAAGAAACCTAGAATATTAAGGAGAGATGAAGGTTTGAGTTGTGAGTTGAGAAGATATCATAGTTATGTGGAAAGTTGTGTCGAGTAGAGAGATAGAGAAATTAAGTGTTTGAGGCATTGAAAACAACCATATTTTCTCTGCCTCAATTTGAAATAAGAGAAAGAGATCAGAGGTCAGTTGCTCCAAGGCCACCCTCCTTGCGTCTATTAACTGTTGTTGGGAGGGGTGCCTTTCAAAATGAAAAGAGTAATGAAGGGTGGAGTCATCAGTATAGGACTGGATATGTGATGAAATAATAGAGAGAAGGTTATTAATAAAAAGTAGAAAAGTGTTAGAAATAGGACAGAACCCTGAGAAAGACCACTATTAATAGAGTTAAAGGAAAACGGTGGTCATCTGCAACAGCAGATATAGAAAGACCTGAAAGGAAATCGGAGAGAGGGCTACAGAGAGAAGGATAGATTCCGAAAGAGGGAAGTTTAGAAATCAAAGCTTTGTGCCAGACTCTATCGAAGGCTTTCGATATCTCCAGCGCGACAGCAAAGAATTCACCGAAATTCCGAAGAGCGGAGGAACAAGAGTCAGAGAGAAGGGAAAGAAGATCACCAGTAGAGCGTTTCTTACAAAAGCCATAATGGCGATCAGATGTAAGATTAGGAGAATTGAGATGTTTCCAAATCTTCCTGTTAAGAATAGATTCGAAAACTTTATATATATATATATATATATATATATATATATATATATATATATATATATATATATATATATATAATATATATATATATATATATATATATATATATAATATATATATATTATATATATATATATGTGTGTGGTGTGTGTGTGTGTGTGTTGTGTGTGTGTGTTTTCTAATACTTTATTTTAAGGGCAAGTTGTGCTCGAGCGTTGTAAAAATTAAATTTGCTTCATTGTGCTTCTTGTAAATGGGTTAAAACTTTTCTTCCGAAATCCTCGCCGCTCCCCCGCCTCCTCTCTCCCCTTATATATAATATACTATATATATATATATATATATATATATATATATATATATATATATATATATATATATATATATATATATATATATATATATATAGAGAGAGAGAGAGAGAGAGAGAGAGAGAGAGAGAGAGAGAGAGAGAGAGAGAGAGACAGACAGACAGACAGACAGAGAGAGAGAGAGAGAGAGAGAGATAAAGAGAGACAGACAGACAGACAGAGAGAGAGAAAAAGAGAGAGAGATAGAGGGACAACTACCCAACTACCACTTGTGTAGAAAGGCAAATTTAGGAAGAAAATAAGATAAAATATGAGAGCATTCCACAGAACAAATGTTGCTGGAAAAAGTAGGCAAGTACCTGCAGTTATTGCATCGAGTAATCTTGGAATTGACGATATCTAAATATAAATTCGTGCGAAGATACTGTACCCTTTTTGAAGGCAATGCACCCTTTGAGCTGGGAAAGTGTTGTAAAGGTGATAGATTGAAAGTGTCCAGCTCCCTCTAATACCTACCGTTGTTAAAAGAGATAGAGTTCTAATATAAAGACTTGATGATGAATGAGTCAAGGGGTCTGAAAGTAATTAAGGAAAAGAGCTGATATCGACTTGATGAGGAATGAGTCAAGGGGTCTGAAAGTAATAAAGAAAAGAGCTGATATCGACTTGATGATGAATGAGTCAAGGGGTCTGAAAGTAATAAAGGAAAAGAGCTGATATCGACTTGATGAGGAATGAGTCAAGGGGTCTGAAAGTAATAAAGGAAAAGAGCTGATATTGACTTGATGAGGAATGAGTCAAGGGGTCTGAAAGTAATAAAGGAAAAGAACTGATATCGACTTGATGATGAATGAGTCAAGGGGTCTGAAAGTAATAAAGTAAAAGAGCTGATATCGACTTGATGATGAAGGAGTCAAGGGGACTGAAAGTAGTAAAAGAAAAGAGCTGATATCGACTTGATAATGAATGAGTCAAGGGGTCCGAAGTAATAAAGGAAAAGAGCTGATATCGACTTGATGATGAATGAGTCAAGGGGTCTGAAAGTAATAAAGAAAAGAGCTGATATCGACTTGATGAGGAATGAGTCAAGGGGTCCGAAAGTAATAAAGGAAAAGAGCTGATTGCATTCGTTTCAGCTTTGAACTTGACCTTATCCGAAAGTCGGGATGGAATTAGATACCCTATATTGATGAGTAGTATTCTATATAAGTGTGGACAAGACCCTTATATAGATGGAGTAACCGCTGCCGTGTCATTAAGGTAGAGTGATTGATCACGTGATCGAAGGAGCATGATCGTAGAATAAAGCAACTATCACAAGCATCATCAATAGAACTGGTAACTTCTTTGAGGCAACTTTAACAACTATGAGGGAAGAAGTTTCCATGACAAATTTTTTTTTTCTCTGCCAAGGTCAAAAACTATTGTTCTGTTCAAAGGGAATAGTTACAGTGTCAGAACCCAAAAGATGCACTTGGGGTAGAGTGAAGCTGGTAAAAAAAAAAAATTGGAGTCAGTTACCGAAAAGGATCAGAGAGGGTCCTAACTGGTGGTAAAATGAGACACCGATTTTGATGACACTAACTAAACTCATCAAATTGAGCAGTTTTTCTTTCATGGGTAAATTCCATAGGCAACTGATCCAAATCGTTACGAATATCGAATGATTCGGGTTTCTTTCCGCCTCTATATGTGTGTGTGTGTGTGTGTGTGTGTGTGTGTGTGTGTGTGTGTGTGTGTGTGTGTGTGTGTGTGTGTGTGTGTGTGTGTATGTGTGTGTCATAGACAACTATGACATTATCATTACACCATTGTATGCATTAAAATCTCTTAAATAGATAACTCCTCTTTATGGATGAGTTGCTTGAGACAAGAAAGTCTGTTTCACTGAAAAAATTGTCCTAACGAATCGTTGGGACAAGTAGCAAAAAATCTCACAGTAAAATTTCCAATGGAGAAAAGATATGCTAAACATAAGAAAGTCGCTTCACCAATTTATTTAACTGAAAAAAAAATTGCCGAATTTTTGACACTTGTCCCAACGAATTCGTTAGGACAATTTTTGCAGTGTGCCGTAGGAAGACATGTTTTAAGACACAGAACACTTGGAGAATATTTAACCTGTGATATTAATATTTAATATTAAGTGTTAATATTTATTTTTTAGGTGTTAATATTTAAACTTTGATATTTATATTTAATATTAAGTATTAATATTTAAGTGTTAATATTTAATCTTTTATATTAATATTTAATATTAAGTGGTAATATTTAATATTTAAGTGTTAATATTTAATCTTTGAAATTTATATTTAATATTAAGTGTTAATATTTAATATTTAAGTGTTAATATTTAATCTTTTATATTTTTATTTAATATTAAGTTTTAATATTTAAGTGTTAATATTTAATCTTTTATATTAATATTTAACATTAAGTTTTAATATTTAATATTTAAGTGTTAATATTTAATTTTTTTATTAATATTTAATATTAAGTGTTAATATTTAATATTTAAGTGCTGATATTTAATCTTTTATATTAATACTTAATATAAAGTGTTAATATTTAATATTTAGATGTTAATATTTAATCTTTTATATTAATATTCAATATTAAGTGTTAATATTTAATATTTATTTATAATATAATCTGACCTTCAGACAAAAATTAAATTCAATATGTAATTAAATTAATTAAATTAAATTAAATTAAATTAATTAAACTGTAAAAAAAAAAAAAAAAAAAAAAAAAAAAAAAAAAAAAAAAAGCTAAATGAAAACAGTTTCCATCACAGTTCGGAAATCTTATAGAAGGTCCAAATTAATGGCCGACGTGTCCCATTATAATATATATATATATATATATATATATATATATATATATATATATATATATATATATATATATATATATATATATATATATATATATATATATATATATATATATATATATATATATATATAATATATATATATATATATATATATATATATATATATATATATATATATATATATATATATATATATATATATATATATATATATATATATATATATATATATATATATATATATATATATATATATATATATATATTAAATTTAAAAAAAAAAAAAAAAAATAATAATAATAATAAAAAAAAATTTAATTAAATAAAAACATTTTTATTTTTATTTTTTATTTTTTATAAAATTTCTTTTATATTTTCATTTCCTTTGGCAAATAGGTTTGTGTTTCACACATACACACATACATATATACACATGCAGTTAAGAGAGAGAGAGAGAGAGAGAGAGAGAGAGAGAGAGAGAGAGAGAAGAGAGAGAGAGAGAGAGAAAGAGAGAGTGAGAGAGAGGGAGAAAAAGAGAGATGAAAGGAATTGATACATTGGTGCGTGTGTGTGTGTTTGTGTGCGTGTGTGTGTTTGTATTTGTTCGTTTTTTTTTTTTTGAGGAGTTTTTGCTGCCTGATTAAATGGATTACAATTGAAGAGTTAAATAAGAATGCTTTAATGAGTGAAAAGGTTTGTATCAAAGAGTGAGTGTGTGCGTGTGTGTGTGTGTGTGTTTGATGGTGATTTTGACCATTATTTTTAAAAGTACAAAACATTTTCCGGAATTTGGAGTTGAAGTAAGAGTCAAAAGTCGGAATTAGAGTCAAAATCGGTAAAAGACTGATCTGAAAGAAGGCAATTAAATACAAATAGAAATTCGGAACAGAATTTTTATTTATTTTTTTTAAATAAATTAAAAAAAAGGAAAAAAAAAAAAGAAAAAAAAATTCAAAACTGAAACCGAACCAAAATTTCAGAACCATTTTTAATATGATGGTTTTGTTTCAGTTTTGAAACCCCTCAATCAATTGACCTCAACCGACTGACCCCAACCTCATTTTCTGCCACTCACTCTCTCAAAATTTTCACTCACTCTTTCAAAATCTTCACTTGCTCTCAAAATTTTCAATCACTCTCTCAAAATCTTTACACACTCTCAAAATTTTCAATCACTCTCTCAAAATCTTCACTCACATTCTCAAAATCTTTATTCACCCTCTCAAAATCTTTATTCACTCTCAAAATCTTCACTTACTCTTTCAAAATCTTCTAGTTCATAAGTAATAAATATGGAATCTATTAAATTTATTATAATTTAACGTTCTATTATTGATTTTTTTTGTCAAATTTTAAATTTATTAATAACATCATTTCCTAACAAAGCGAAAAAATTATTTAAAAAATCAAATTAATATAAAATATTAATATATATAATATATATATATATATATATATATATATATATATATATATATATAATATATATATAATATATATATATATATAATATATATATATATATATATATATATATATAATATATATATATATATATATATATAATATATATATATATATATATATATATATATATATATATATATATATACGTGATAAGAAAGGATACAATGGCAAGGAAAATATCGTTCATTCGGTCTTGGATCAGTTTTTCAATATTTTTATCACAAAAAAAAAAAGTTTAAAATTGTTACGCATAAAATAGAAAGTTTCATAATATATTCTTTATATATGAGTTTCCCGTTCAAAAATATATAAAATAAAAT
>SEYY01025123.1:25000-33262 GCA_009176605.1 Armadillidium nasatum
ATCTATTTTCCTAATTTCCTATAACTTACACACCTTCAAACGCCGTGTCTCGGGACATGTCGGTCTTTAATCTGGCCAGGATCCTGATATGTTACATTTTCTGGTGACCTCTGGCCTGTCCACCAGAGGGAAAATATATATTATATATATATATATATATATATATATATATATATATATATATATATATATATATATATATATATATATATATATATATATATATATATCAATGGTAGGTGGGATGACACCTTCCTACTCTGCTATTTGTTCTGTTTTTTTTTCGCATATTTAATCTACCACCATCTTTCATTTCATTAATAATATTCTTAAAGTCTTATTCTTAACTTTATGAATTTCTACACCCTACGCCCACGAATTGATTTCTTTGAAATTGTTTCCTATTTTGCATCTAAAGTTGTATCCAGGCTTTATCTCCTTGACTCCATTCGCATTTCTGTCTCATTTTCGTAGAATTTCACAATGGGGTGAACTTAAAAAAATTTAAAACTGTTTTAGATTTTATTTTCAAAAACACCTCCAAATTTTTCTCGTTCCTTTCGATGGTTTTACCGTCACTCCTTTTTGTCACCATAAGCATTCTTTGTTTCAGCATAAACAAACTGTCTTGTCATATCGACAACTGTTGTTAATTCGTCGCCAGAGAAGCTGAAATGTTTATCCAGTTTTGAACAATTTTTTCTTCTGCACAATTACTTCAACCATATAAAGCTCTTATCCATCAATATTTGACGTATTGCTCTCACATCTGGGAGGAACTCCAAGCTCAAACTTTTCTATTGGATGGGTTCGAGTCCCGGGATATTAGATTTATAAACTCTTGTTTATTTTAAAGTTTTTTTGACACTTTGTTTATGTGACGTGACATTGTTGCTATATCTTTTAATTATACATGCGACAATGGCAGATATTCAAGTTATTTAACCATACCCGTTCTACAACCTGTGCGACACCCTCACCGTTCAATGGGCTTTGCGCCTTCACGCTAATTTGTGTAGCTTGGCAGGCAACTCAAGGCTTGTTCAATGTAGTTCCTCCTTTCCAGCCACCCTTTTTTTCTTTCTGTATATAATATTTCTCACTTTAAGGCTTGCATCAGTGCTTACCTGAGAGGTTAAAGGTAAATTGAACTTAGGTGGGTCTTCAGTATGACGATAAAGAATTTCTTGAGAAACGTGCAAAGGTGATATATCTATGCATTAATTTTGTGTGGACCAAGGCAACTTCAGGCTTGTCCATTATGGTGCTTCCTTCTTTCCAGCCACCTCTGTTTTGTGGAATTATCTCCCATCTTCTGTATTCCGGCTTAATTTAATCTTAATTACTTTAAATTTCACGTTTGTGCTCACTTACGAAAATTTGCTTTAGGGGGGAATTGCAGTGGGTTTCGAATGGTTTTTCATTCTTTTATTATTTTAACACCCCATCCTAGAGTAGGGCCCTACGTGTGATTTCCGGTGATAACTATGATATATATATATATATATATATATATATATATATATATATATATATATATATATATATATATATATATATATATATATATATATATATATATATATATATATATATGCGTGTGTGTGTGTGTGTGTGTTAGGAGAAGCGATATATATAAATAAGAAGTGAATGAGCCTATTGGTAAAATTGGTTAAAATATGTGCAAAGACGGAAAATAGTTTTGGATATTCAACTCGAATAAATTCTATAACATAAAAATATTTCTTTCTCTCCTCTCGGTTTTCCATTCAATTGGCGAGGGATAGAAAGGGCAATTTCTCGGTGCCACCCTTCAGAGCCATGACACAGGGCCATCATGGTATTCTTGGTCATAAAGCTGATCGCCGGTTAAATCAAAGTGGCACTTTCATTATATATTTCCCTCCCCCCACCCACCACTCACCCCATTTAGGAGATGTTGAGGGAAGGGAAATCAATAAAGACAATAAGTAGAGAAAAGGGGAATGGAAGGAGGATAAAAGAATTATGGCTTAAAATGTAAAACCTTTCAAACAAATAAACTATTCAAAAGACGTCAATTTACATTTGTTCACTATTTATAGTGATTTCCTTTTGCAAAATGGATATGTGATATACTTAAAGCAATAGAATCTATGTTACCTGAACAGTTATAGTTAAATCAGAGTCTATAATTGCATGGAATCCTGTCACCCTGAGAGTGTCTTTAAACTAAAGTCTATATCTATGGACCCTGAGCAAGGGTTTAATTTTTTAATAATGAACCCTGAGATTATACTTAAGCCAGAGTCTATATTGTATGAATCCTGAAGCCTTGAGAATGACTTTAAATCATATTCTATATTATATTGATTCTGTAAATATTCTTAGAGTTTATATTTTTTATGGACTCGGATATTATTATGAACCAGAGTCTTATATTATGTGAACCCTGAGAGTCTCCTAAAGCCAGAGTCTATATTATATTAACCCTGAGATTACACTAACCCAAGTCTATATTATATATGAACTCTTATAGCGTCTTTAAGCCAGAGTCTATATTATACGGACCCTGAGAATACATTTAACCTGAGTCTTATATATGAACTCTTATAATGTCTTTAAGCCAGAGTCTATATCATAAGGACCCTGAGAATACATTTAACCCAAGTCTATATTATATATGAACTCTTATAATGTCTTTAAGCCAGAGTCTATATTATATGGACCCTGAGAATTACATTTAACCCAAGTCTATATTATATATGAACTCTTATAATGTCTTTAAGCCAGAGTCTATATTATATGAACCCTGTAAATGTTCTTACAGTAAGGTTTATTTTTTCTGAACCCTGAGACTATACTTAACCTACATTATACAATCCTTTATAACGCTCTTAAACCAGAATTTATATTTGATGGACTCTGATTATGTCCTGAAGTCAGATTCTACTTATATGAACCATGAAATTGTACTTAAACTAGAGTCTACATTATGCTGACCCTTGAAAAAGCTTACGACACAAAACATACAACAGTTCAAAATCAATAAAATTTTCTAAAGATGTCAACACAGCATAAAGTAGTGTGATGTCGGTTAAATATTTTTATTAATTTTATTTCCTCTGTCAAAAATTCTACTTCTACTAAAAGACTGATGTACAGTGGTGAACAAAAGTTCGTTCCTATTAAGCTGGAAATAAATATTTATATAAATGGAGATCATTTCAGGTTCAGCCAATCACAGTTCAATTAAGCCCCTCTCAATGTTTTTATTTTCTTTTTATTCAAAATAGAGCTTTTATGAAATGATTTCCATTTTATATAAATATTTATTTCCAGCTTAATAGGAACGAACTTTTGTTCACGACTGTACAGTATTGAGCTTAATTAAAGTAGAGCTTATATTATTATATGAACTCTGAGAATGTTTTTAAATTGAAGTCTACATTATTTGAACCCTGAAATCATACTTAACCAGAGTTTATATTATATAGACCCTGAAGTTATACTTAAACCAATCCCTTTTATATGGACTCTGAAACTGTACTTAAACCAATCTTAACTGTATTGAAATATGAATTTATATTATACGAACAATGCGATTGGACTTAAACCAGAAATCTACACTACATAAACACCGAGAGTGTACTTAAACCAGTCCATATTATTTTGGTTCAGTTATAATTTGGTAGTTACTAAATAATACTGTTCACATCCTCATTATATTATGGTAGGAACTACCATTTAATATTCTATTTTTTTGGTTGGTGTGTGTGTGATTAAACCATAATTTTATTAGAGAGTTTTGAAAACACTTAAAACATTGTGCTCGAATTATACTGTAGTACTTCACTGCTAAAAGTACACCACACACACAATATATATATATATATATATATATATATAATATATATATATATATATATATATATATATATATATATATAATATATATATATATATATATATATATATATATATATATATATATATATATTATATATATATATGTGTGTGTGTGTGTGGTGAATTTAATTCTTTTTTGCTATTTCTAAAACTCTGAACATATGCTAACAAAAATAAGTGAAGTTTCATCACTTTAATCATGACTACCATTTGAGTACCAACATCTGCATAGAAATCAGAGAATTTTAATACCTACATCGGCATCAAAATTAGAGAATTTTAGTACCTACATCCGCATAAAAAAAAAGAGGATTTGATTACCAATATCCCCCCCCCAAAAAAAAAAAAAAAAAAAAAACAGGATTTTAATACCTACATCCGCATAAAAATTAGAGGATTTGAGTACCTAAATCCGCATAAAATAAGAAAATTTGAGTACCTATATCCACATAAAATAAGAGGATTTGAGTTCCTACATCCACATAAAAATAAGATTTCAGTACCAACATCCGCATAAAATAAGATGATTTGAGTATCTACATCCGTATAAAAATAATAGGATTTGAGTACCTGCATCAGCATAGATATATCCGGCCAATGATTACATCCGCATGAGCTTCAGGATTTATTGTTAAATAACAGAATGCATAAAACTCCAATTACAACGGTAAAAAAAAAAAAAAATACATTCCAAATATTTTACATAAATTATAATCTTATAAAAGATGGAATTATATAATTAAATTTTATAAATAATTTTTTTTTTTTTTTTAAACTGAGTTAGGCTTTCAAAAGACATTAAAGCCTTATTCTTTTTGTAACAAAATGGCGGTTTCCTTTTGGTGGGAATAAATTTATTGCTTTAATAAAGCTAACGCGGTGTGAAAGAGTTACGATATATATATATAATATATATATATATATATATATATATATATATATATATATATATATATATATATATATATATATATATATATTATATATATATATATTTATATATATATATATATATATATATATATATATATATATATATATATATATATATATATATATATATATAATATATATAATATATATATTATATATATATATATATATATATATATATATATATATATATATATATATATATATATATATATATATATATATATATATATATATATATATTATATATATATATATATATATATATATAGGCTTAGGTGGAGATTGTTTCTGAGTTTCGATATTTTTTATATCGATATTTTTTTATGTCGATATTTTATTTTAATCGATATTTTCCTGCTATAATTAGCCCTAGGCTACTATGTCGTGCAAACGTTCTTGTATACGTTAGGTCTCTTTTACGGCAATTCTTGTGTAGGTTAGGCCTCTTTTACGGCAATTCGTAGTTCAGGTTATGATAAGTCAATTAGGTTCTGCTAGAAAAGTAAGTAATAATAATTGTGTCTATGTCTAGTAATAGTACCTCTGGCAACTCTCTTGTTTACGATAGGCTTCTCCGATATTTTCGATTTTCGATATTTTTTAACAATCGAAACTCAGAAACAATCTCCCACCTTTACCATATATATATATATATATATATATATATATATATATATATATATATATATATATATATATATATAATATATATATATATATAATATATATATATATATATATATATATAAGGGTGCACCGATAAGCAAGTAGCCGATTACCGATTAATTGGCCGATTACCGATTAATCGGCTTTCATCAATGACACAATAAGTAATGAGTTATTATTATTAATTATAAATTATTACTTATTATTAATTTAAATTAATACTGAGAAAAAGCAGTTATCAACATTATTATTTATTACTAATAACTATGCATGTTTTCATTATTAATGTAAATCATTTTTATTGCTTACTTTTCAGATATATTAAAAAATAAAAATTTTAAAATTTTAAAGATAAATAGAATAGAATATATAATAGAAATAATTACATTTATAACGAAAGCTGTATGTCAACCAGTTATTGTTGGAAGAATTTTGATGTTCATCCTAAGGATAACAGTAAATGTATTTTTAAATTATGTAAAGCCACCATATCAAGAGGTGGCAAATCTGCAAAAAGTTATACAACAACAAATATGTTGAACCACATTAAGAAAAATTCATTCAGATGAAGCAAAAGCTGAAACGGATAAGCTGAAAAGGCAATATGATTGGTCACAGCCAAGTACTTCAGAAGCAAGTTGCAGCAACTATGAGCCTCCAAAAAAGTTCAACCAACTATACAATCAGTTTTAGAAAAGAGTAAAATTTGGAATATTAACGATCACAAGTCCCAAGAGATACATTATTTGATAGGAGAAATGATAGCTGTTGATATTCAACCATATTCTTTAATATCTGACATTGGATTCCAAAGGTTTATTGCAAAACTCTGTCTAATTACAGATTCCATCAAGAAAATATTTCACAGACAAAATAATCCGGATATATTTATGAAAGTAAAAGCAAAAATTCAGACATCGCTCGTGAAATTAGCAGTCTTCTTTGACCACAGACATTTGGACAGCTTCAACAAATAATGCTCCATTTCTGGTGTGACAGCCATTGGCTTTCAGATGAGTTTGAACAATGTAGAGCTGTGCTTAGAGTTGTTCTTTCCCTGGTTAACATACAGCTGAAATAAAAGTGAACAACTACAAATTGTTCTGAATGAGCATAAGATCTCCAACAAAATTTTTCTTGTACTACGAGTTCCTACGCAAATATGGTTGGTGGTATGAGGGAGTGTGGTGTACAGTCACTATCATGTTTCATACGCACATTGCAACTTTCAGTAATGATTCAATATTTTCGCAAAAGGCTGTGAGCAATATATTGCAAATAGCAGAAAAATAGTATCACACTTTAATCATTCTTCATTAGCGATTAGCAAATTAACCGAATCCAGGAGCAGCTTAAAATTAGACAAACATAAACTGATTCAAGATGTGTCTACTCGCTGGAATTCAACATATTATATGCTGAAAAGAAATTTAGAACAGCTGAAAAGCTCTTATAATGTATGCTGTTGACAATAACATTCCAACTTTATCAAGTTACCAATGGACAATTGTTGAAAAAGTTGTCCAGTTATTAAGTCCATTTGAAGACATCAGCAAAGAATCAAGTAACAGAACATCAACTATATCAATATAATATTAGCTCTCAGATTATTTCTATTAAAAGCTACCAAACCTACTGGTGAATTTAGTGGAATTATTTCAACTGTTGAAGAATTCAGTGCATCAACTGAAAAAAGATTTGCATCATACATAAATGAAAAATTTCTGTGCTTGGCTACTTTTCTCGATCCCAGATTTAAATTGAAATTTCAAAAGGATGACATTAAAGAAGACACTATTAAGAAATGGGGATTATTGTAGAACATCAATCTGAGATAAATTCTATTGATAGTCAAACAGGAGACAGCTCTTCTAATGATGATCAAGATAATGAAACTTATGAAAGTGTAAAACCTAAAACTGTTTCCCTTTCAAAACTGTTAGATGATTTTGAGTCAAATAAGCCTATGAAAATAAATTCAGACTTAGACGTTGCAAGTACAACAGAATGTGCAACCCAAACTCAAGAGGAGTAAATCTGTTACTCATAGATGTGCAAAGGAATTGGATCAATATTTAACTCTACCAACACTTCAAAGAAGCGAAAACCCTTTTCTTTGGTGGAAAAGACACGGGAGACTTTGCCAATATTGAGCATTTTGGCTTCAAAATATCTAAGCGTACTACCATCATCTGTTGAGAGTGAAAGACTTTCTAGTACTATGAACCTACAAGGAAAAGGCTGTGTCCTGAAAATGGGGAAACTCTTATGTTTCTGCATTATAACTTAAGAGTATTGAACTTTAAATACTGATGAGCTTGAGAGCTGAGATAGAAGACAACATGAATTGAAGAGGCAACAGTATAAACAGAAAACAAGGAAAACTGCCAAAATTTAGTAGTATTTTTATGCAATTTGTATGTATGTATTTGTAGTATTTGTATTAACAATGAGTCAATTATAATATGTTAATGTTTCATAATTTATGAATGATTTCTTAATAAAAAAAAAAAAAAAAAAAAAAGGCAAAAGCCATAATAGCAGCCAGGCACAAAATGACAAACAATTTTGAAAATTATATTGGTATTGTTATTTGTTACTGTGTCGAAGCTATCTGATGATTAACTTGGCAGTTATAAATGGTCTTGTAAAGGTTGGTTTGTTCTGGTAAAGGATTTAAACAATCGGCCGATTAATCATGTGAATGCCGATTACCGATTAATCGGTAATATCCTTAAATATATATATATATTATATATATATATATATATA
>SEYY01025124.1:0-2500 GCA_009176605.1 Armadillidium nasatum
CACACAGTTTACATTTTACAGATGAAGATTCCGAAGAAATATTCGACTTTTTTGGAGATGTGGTGTTCTCTTGTCTGGAGTACGCAGAATTTTGAAAAGAAGATGATGTTTTCTTTTCAGTTGAAGATTTTTTAGATGTAAATGCATGTGATGGATTCTTCCCTCTGATTCTTTCCATAGATTTCAAAACCATATGGTAATTGTCGAAGATGATGTTGATGGAAGGATATTCTACCTTCGTCTCGAATTTTCAATTCCCTTAGGAAACTTGAGGGCAATTTATCCACCACAATATGACTTAGAAGTTTACATCCTGCTGAACCCTCCTCCATAAAATCTAATTCGAATTCTTTAAGTTCATGTAGATGTGCACGAACTTCAGATATGAAAGCTCTCACTGCCTCAAGATTTTTGTTGTCTATGACAGGAGCTGTGTCTATTTTGTGAAATAGAGAATCGATAATAAAAGGCACATCAAGATATAAATCTTTTAAAATTTGGAGAGCAACTTCATAGTTGTCATCCACATTAGGAAGATGTTCTACATCTTTTAATGCCATACTTGATAGATGAGCCTTTAGATATTGAAGTTTTGGCGGCGTCACTTAAGTCTCGCCGACTTCCGAAGACATTTTCGAATGATAGTAGAAACGATCGAAATTGGAAACGGTCAGATTCTCCTGAAAAAGTTTTACACTTTAAAGCAGGTATTTTGACCTCTTGCTTGACGGCTAATCCTCTCAATATGGATTTTACCTCCGACTGGTTCTCTAAGTTCTCTTGTAGATTTGAGCCGGAGGCTGACGAATGGCGAGATGATTTTTCTGTAGATGTATGAAACTTGCTCATAACTTTCTGCTGTTGTAGATGATAGTGAGACGCACTCACTATCTCCTCATTGAGCAAGATGTTATCATACTTGAGAAGACCAGAGGAACATATTAATGCCTCTATTTCTCCGTCATATTGACGCACCTCTAGAAGCCTTGACGACACTTCTTCCAACATAGACGATATGAGAGGTGAATTACTTCCGTCTGTTTGAATAATTTCCAATAGTTGTTTGAAAAGGAGAGTAACTTTCCTTTTTGATACTCCTCTCATTATCTTGAGAGGGGATAACTTCTCCTTTACTTCTTCAATTTTTTTCTTCATTTCCTCAGGTTTGAGGGTCTGTTCTGCTATCTCTGTGTCACTTGAGATAGAAGTTTCCATTTCTTGAAGAAGTGAGGATACGGAAGTAATATCTTCTGTATTCATTTTCAATTATTGTAAACTCAATAGAGCTTCTTTTTTTTTTTTTTTTTTCAAATGCTCAAAAGAGCTTTTTTAGTAAATTTCTTCAAAAGACGAAACTATATGGATTTTTCTTTTGAAAAGTAGGAGCCTTATTTGGGAATAGGTTTAAAAGAATAGAAACACAAAAAAATCCGATAAAATCGGACTAGAATTGTCTAAATTGGAACAAAAACAAAAAATGCACACACACACCTTATATATATATATATATATATATATATATATATATATTTTCAAATTTGTGAAAAATGTAAATTTTTGACTTGATGTATGTGTCTTTTCGTGTGTTTAGACGATATTCAAAGGCTATATTGTGAAAAAACTGATAACTTGACTGTTATATCAGTTCAAAGTTAGAATCTACTAGTTTAAATTTTAAATTTAGAAAATACGGCAATATTAAGCCGAAATCACTTAGATGTTTGGTATTTTACAAAACACCTTTAATTCGAAATAGATATTGGTCCTCGAAAGAGGTCTGTATATTTTAATATTCAACCTAATATCAAATACTCGAAAGAGTTGTATATTCTGAAAGAGTTCTGTATAGTGTCAGAACATCAGTCTTACTCACTATGAAATGCTCGAAAGAGTTCTGCATTGTTTCAGAACAACAGTCTTACTCACTATTTAATACTCGAAAGAGTTCTGTAAGTTTTCAAACTAAGTTACCTTTAACCTTATAAAAATATTACCATATAAATTTCGTTTACGGAGCAAAGAACTTTTCGATTTCAGAACTAAAATCAGAAATAAACTTGTAAGTTTAAATTTTAAGTGGAAGGCGAAAGCACTTCTAATAAAATTAGGTTTTTAACAAAAAGCTGCCGATATTTAGTATATCAAATCAAAGAAAAAATAAATTTTTCTCAATTATTTTAAAATTAGGATTTGAAATGAAAAGTTAATAAAAACAAAGATGGTATATTTTGCAGAATTAACAGGAGATAAATTTGATACGATCCGAACCAAGATTCCAAGGTTGGTTTCTCCCAAATTTGCATAAGATTAACTTGTATTCAAAAGAGCATCTCTGTAAATGCAATATAAAAAAACAGATTTTAGTTACGAATGAGACTATGAACAACTTCTAAACGAAAGAACACAATAGAAGAATAACTTACACAGACAGATCTTAAAAATAGAAAAGATTCTTCTTGTCTTGAGAAAAATTTATTTTCTCACTCGGGAATCAGTTGAG
>SEYY01025124.1:40000-41197 GCA_009176605.1 Armadillidium nasatum
AAAATCAGAAAGAATGTTGGGGATAATACAGATCCTTAAGGATTTAAAGGATGAATGGTGGCCATCTACAACAGCTCCTATAGAACAACTGGAAAGGAAATCAGAGAGAAGGCCACATCCGATTCCGAAACAAGGAAGTTTGAAAATCAAAGCTTTGTGCCAGAAATCTATCGAATGCTTTCGATATGCCCAGAGCGATAGCAAAGGTTTCACAGAAATACCAAAGAGCGCAGGACCAATAGTCAGAGAGAAGGGAAAGTAGATCACCAGTAGAGCGTTTTTCAAGAATTCCATATTGGTGATCAAAGATAAGATTAGAGAATTGAGATGTTTCCAAATCTTTCTGATAAGGATAGATTCGAAAACTATAGAAAGAAGGGAGGTTAAAGAAATAAAACGATAGTTAGAGCTAGGGTTGAGCGGAGTCCCCCTTCTTCGGCACAGGCTGAATGAGCGCACATTTCCAGCAAGAAGGAAGAGAAGATCGAAAGAAAAGAGCCGAATAATTTACCAAGCAGGGTGCAAGCTCGAACACAAGTTTTGAGAACCGCAGGAAGAATAACCATCAGGACCTACATCTTCTTAAGTGTTAAGCTCAGAGAGCAAAATACATCTTTAGAAAAAATCCTGTTAAGATTAGATTCGAAAATTAGAAAGAAAGGAGGTCAAAGAAATAGGATGGGTTGAGAGGATTGAGACTGATGAATGAGCTCACGTTTCCAGTAAGAAGGGAAGGTGAAGTAGAAAGAAGAGAATGGTTTACAAGGCAGGGTGCAAGCTTGGAAGCACAAGTTTTTGAGAACCACAGGAGGATACCATCAGGACCAATACGCCTTCTTAGTGTTAAGTTCCGAAAGAGCAGAAATAATATCTCTAGAAGAAATTACGATGTAAACCGTAAATGAACTGGAGGGGGATGGAGATGGAAAAACATTTCCTGAATCATCTGAGTGGAGAGAGAAGAAGCAAAGGTTTGACAGAAAACGGAGGGTAAAAGGGCAGTTGTGCCAATCAGAAGATACGAAAGGTGGAAAAGAGGAAGAACCAAAGTTAGAGTTCACATTTTTTGCAAAATGCCAGAAAGGAAATGAAGAAGAACCAGAAAGATTATTGCATTTTAAACAGAAAAATGAGTTTTTATGTTGCGGAGAACAGATTTTAGTTAAATGAGTTCCTTGAGTTTCAAGACGACTGTGG
>SEYY01025125.1:5000-15000 GCA_009176605.1 Armadillidium nasatum
AAGGTACGTAGATCCGATGTAGATAGGGGAAGGTAGGGATAGGGGAAGGCCGAAGTGGAGATGGATGGATGGAGTGAGAGTGATTTTGATGGAAGGAATTTGAGTTTAGACGAGGGTAGAAGATTTGTGGAGACAGAGATGGAGGGAGGTGGTGAAAGCGTTGAAAGGTAAGAATAGTTATGTTTGTAAGGGAATTGTGGCGGGCACCACCTCACGAAAGTGGGAAAGGTGATAGTGAAATATATATATATATATATATATATATATATATATATATATATATATATATATATATATATATATATATATATATATATATATATATATATATATATATATATATATATATATATATATATATATATCCGCATTATATAATTAATTTATACATCCGCATCCGCATCCGCATCCGCATCCTCATCAAAATTAACATCCGCATCCGCATCCTCAAAAATTAACATCCGCATCCGTTTTTGAAAATTCAACATCCGCATCCGCATCCGCACTTTCGAAAATTCAACATCCGCATCCGCATCCGCATCCGCACTTCTCGAAAATTCAACATCCGCATCCGCATCCGCATCCGCAAATTGGAAAATATGACATCCGATCCATCACTAATATATATATATATATATATATATATATATATATATATATATATATATATATATATATATATATATAATATATATATATATATATATATATATATATATATATATATATATATATATAATATATAATATATATAATTCTCAGTTTATACGTTCTAAATATCTAGTTCACTGTGAGCATTATCAATTAGTTTAGTAGTCACTTTTTGTGACTGTAACTGTAAGTTATACACGCGGACTCACCTTATTGTAAATACCTTGACATACAGCTATTTTACCCCAGCCCCCTCTCCCATCCCTTCTTGAAGTAAATCAACACCCCCCAACTCCCTTCCGAAGTAAATATTTCCCTAATTATATATATATATATATATATATATATATATATATATATATATATATATATATATATATATATATATATATATATATATATATATATATATATATATATATATATATATATAAAGGTGGAGATTGTTTCTGAGTTTCGATTGTTAAAAAATATCGAAAATCGAAAATATCGAGAAGCCTATCGTAAACAAGGGAGTTGTCAGAGGTACGAGGTACTATTACTAGACATAGACACAATTATTATTACTACTTATTTTTCTAGCAGAACTAATTCGAACTTATCATAACCTGAACTACCGAAATTGCCGTAAAAAGAGGCCTAACCTACACAAGAATTTGCCGTAAAAGAGACCTAACGTACACAAGAACGTTTGCACGACATAGTAGCCTAGGGCTAATTATAGGTATTAAAATATCGATTAATCAGAAATATTGACATAAAAAAATTCGATATAAAAAATATCGAAACTCAAAACAATCTCCACCTAAGCCTATATATATAATATATATATATATATATATATATATATATATATATATATATATATATATATATATATATATATATATATATATATATATATATAGTATATAATAGTATATATATATATATATATAACAATTTCTTCTGATCTCGTAACACACCTTGCACGTGTAAAACTGATGCGTAAAGGCCAATAATTGCCCTGTGCCACCTTTTTCCGTGCAAAATAATATATATATATATATATATATATATATAATATATATATATATATATATATATATATATATAATATATATAATAATATTATATGTTTGGTTTGTGTGTGTGCCGCAGCTATTAAGGGATAAATTTAAACTTTTTTTTTTATATAATATATATATATTATATATATATAATATATTAATATATATAATATATATATATATATATATATATATATATATATATATATATATATATATATATATATATATATATATATATATATATATATATAACTAGCGTATATCTGGAATATCGAAAAGTTTCTATCTAATAAAAAACGTCCGAAAAATGCACTTGAAACTTCTTCAGTTTTGTCTCTATAAAAAAGCTGTAATTATAGCGTATAGAGCTCGACTTATATTGAGAAACTGGATATAAATTTTGGTTCAGTTAGGAGCGTCATTAAAGGGGAGGGAGAGGAAAAAAAAACTTCGAATTTAACCTAAAACGAAAAGGAAACTGCGTAAAGTTATTAAGTTATTAATTAAAGTTATTAATTCATTTTCGTAAGTGCAAAAACAAATAAAAAGTTATTTAAAAAAAAAAACATTCATATTTCATTCCTTTTTAAAAAATTAAAAATGTTATTTAATAAATGATGCAATTTTTTTTAAATAAAAAAAAATAACTAAAAAAAAAAAAAAAAAAAAAAAAAAACAAAAAAAAAAAAGTAAAGTAAAAAAAAAAAAAAAAAAATTTGTTTTTAGAAAAAAAAAAAAAAATCTTTTTTCTTAATTTGGTTTCAGATTTTTTCTCTAGGAATCAAACCATTCACCTTCTACATGCAGAGTCCAAGTCGTTATCATATATGCTATGCAACTGGGCATATATATAAAGTTAGCTATTTTTCTCTGCACTAAAAAAAAAATAAAGTAAAAGTAAAGAACAAGACATTAAATAATTAAAGAAGATACGTATGCTGCTTTGTCAACCCTACGTCATAATATCGGAGACAAGTCACAAGACCGCCGCCAAGCTCGAGTTTCATATATATATATATATATATATATATATATATATATATATATATATATATATATATATATATATATATATATATATATATATATATATATATATATATATATATATATATATATATATATATATATATATATATATATATATATATATATATATATATATATATAAATATATATATATATATATAATATATATATATATATATATATATATATATATATATATATATATATATATATATAAATATATAATATATATATATATATATATATATATATATATATATATATATATATATAATATATATATATATATATATATATATATATATATATATATATATATATATATATATATATATATATATATATATATATATATATATATATATATTTTTATATATATAATATAATATTTATATATATATATATATATATATATATTTAATATAATATATATAATATATATAATATATAAATAAAAAAAAAAAAAAAAAAAAAAAAAAAAAAAAAAAAAAAAAAAAAAAAAAAAAAAAAAAAAAAAAAAAATATATATATATAAATATATATATATATATATATATATATATATATTATATATATATATATATATATATATATATATATATATATATATATATATATATATATATATATATATCCACTAACACTATTATGACTTCTAAAACATGCTATACAACATTTCAGTTTTTTTATATACACAAACGCTTAATAAACGTGTTCAACTATAACAAATGTAAATGCAATTTATAAGTATTAGGGTGGAGCTCAAAGAATGCGATAGTACCCCCTAGTAGCTCCTTTCAGAAATAGATAAAATTTAAATACATAAACACACACACACACACACACACATATATATATATATATATATATATATATATATATATATATATATATATATATATATATATATATATATATATATATATATATATATATATATATATATATATATATATATATATATATATATATATTGTCCTATATGTATTTCGGTAGTATGAGGGTTACTAATCTTAAAATTTAATAAAAAGAGATCGGTATTTAATATTTATTTTGCAATATTGTAATGGGTACATTAGCACTTTCCAATGGGTACGTAATTCGATATAAAATACTGCAATGGGTATCTCATTCCAAAATGAATATTACAAATAGGTACTCAATTCCAAGAAAAATAATGTCATTTGCACTTAATTTCAAATAAGAGTACCTAATTACAAATGTAATATTGCCTTGGTATATAATTTTAAATATTGCAAAAGGTATTTAAATCTATATGAAATACTGCAAAGGGTACCAAATTAGAAATCTGTCAATGGGTATGCAAATCTTACTAATGTGCCACACTGGGTACTCTTTATTTTATGTAACTATTAGAGAGAGAGAGAGAGAGAGAAAAAAAAAATTTAAAAACTTCCTACTGGTGCACATGAACATTCTTGGATTCTTGGATGGCTGATGCGATGTGAGGTGAGTGGAGTCTCATTTAGGTGCGGTGCTTTACACAATTTTAGCGTCATAATGCGGTATGGTGCGGATGACTTTTTTTTTTTTTTTTTTTTTTTTTTTTTTTTTTTTTTTTTTTTTGCACTAGGGTAATGTGCGTTGCGAAAACATAGCGTGAGGCGCGGTGCGATGCTCGACCAACCCTAAAAATGGATTCCAAATTTATTATTGTAAAAAAATAAAAAATATATTCACAATCATTTATCTAAAATAACCATTAAAAAATTTCTAACTTTTTTTTCTTGCAAAGGATATTGTTATTTCATAATTTTGTAGGCACAGGGAAGTGGGATACCTTATAATTTCTACAATGCCTACCTATCTCTTACAATCAGTTGAAGACGAAGCAGAAACCACAAGATTTTGTGTAGAGTCAGAGCCGGAGCCGGAGTTGAAGCTTAAAAAATAAAATGATTGGCTCACGTGCTAGAAGGAACTGGTTCGATACCTCAAGAGGATCCTTTGTAAATAATAATAATAATAATAATAATAATAATAATAAAAAATAATAAGTTTCCCTCCTCGAATAGAGCAATGTCGGTGAGGTACAAAAAGAAAATAAATTACTAAAGTATTCCAATATAAACGTAATTCAATGCACTTGCCTCCGGCATTTGTTTGCATCTTGCTTCCTGGTATTAGGAAAGAAAATCTGTTAGGAAGACAATTTAACAAAGAAATACAATAAGGGAATAGGAAGACACATAAAAAAAAAACTACCCCAATAAATAAAAAAGTAAATTTTATAATAAACAGGGTATCCCTCAAGTCCTTGGTAGTTTTGGGTAATTATTTAAATACCATTCAAAGGACAAGAACTTCATGATTCCCCTGTATGAACATGGAAATATAATACAAGAACAAGAAAACAGGTGATACAAAATATACACCCACGAATACATAACATTCTATAACAAACAGGGTGTTTCTTAAGTCCTTGGTAATTTTAGTCAATTATTTAAATGCCATTAAAAAGACAAGAACTTCGTGATTTCTCTGTATGAACGTGAAAATATGATATTAGAACAAGATAACAGGTGGTACAAAAAATACACCCATGAATACTTAACATTCTATAATAAACAGGGTGTTTCGTAAATACATTGTAATTTTGGTAAATTATTTTAATGTCATTCAGAAAACATAAACTTCGTGATTAAGCACAACATAAAGTTCGCATACAAGGAATATATATATATATATATATATATATATATATATATATATATATATATATATATATAATATATATATATATATATATATATATATATATATATATATATATATATATATATATATATATATATATATATATATATAGACATCAACATCGGCATTAAATTTTAATCCGCATCCGCATCCGCAGTTCATGATCTTGCAATATCCGAATCCGCATCCGCAATTATTAAATGCGGGTATATAAAATTTTGGAAAGTTATAAATTTGTTGTCCCTTAATATTTGATTTAATTTTTTGGATACCATTAATACGAAAATAATCATTTTCATATATATATATATATATATATATATATATATATATATATATATATATATATATTATATATATATATATATATATATATATATATATATATATATATATATATATATATATATATATATATATATATAAATCTTCCTTTCCCTCCTCTTATTCTCTCCGATGTTCCATTGCTAACACTCCAACTGAAAAGTCTAATCTCTTCTGCCTCCTCTTCTCCTCTAATTCAATCCTGAACGACTCAGACAATCCTCCTCCTACTTCTTCTCCTCCCAGATGTCATATGCCTTTACCTGTGATTACATTCGATCAGGTGCACAGGCTTCTGAAATCTACGAACGCTGTGAAGCCACCCGGACTTTTCTCCCCGAGTTTTAAGGGAGTGTGCTTCTGAGCTGGCCCCGTCTCTCGTTCAACTTTTCTCTCTATGCATTAGTCCAACCTATTCCGAAGAAAGGTAGCTACTCTGATCCTTCTAACTATTACCCTATAGCACTCACTTGTATTTTATCTAAGATCTTTGAAACAATTCTCAACACTCATTTCTTATATCATCTGGAATCCCATTCACTCTTTCTGATTATCAATCAGCATGACTATCAACGTTCGAGATCTACTAGTGATATACTTTCCTATGTCACAGATTTATGGTCTTCTGCCCTTAGGGACTATGGGGAGACGTATGTGGTGGCGTTTGATATATCTAAGGAATCTGACAGAGTATGCCATGAGTCACTGCTTTCCAAGCTCCCCTCCTTTGGGTTTTCTCCTTCTCGTTGCTTACTTTTGCCTAGCTTTCTTTCTAATAATTCCATTTCGACTGTTATTCATCGGGCGACTTATTTTTCCTTTACTGTCAATAGTGGTGTTCTTCAGGGTTCTGTTTTGTCATCCTACTTTATTCCTACTTTTCACTAATGATCTTAGTTGTTCATGTAACTTAATTCATTAAAATGAAGATGACTCGGCCCTAAATTCTTCTACTCATTTCAAATCTGCTGCCTCTTTTGCATCTAGATTTACCTCTCGTCTTCATCTTTCTGATACATTCTTGCTGATCTGAATAGAATTTCCCAGTGTGGTCGTTTCAACCTTGTGAAATTCAACTCTTTAAAAACTAAATATCTTGAAAAATCCTTCCCAAAGACACCTCCTAACTTTTCTATCTTTTAAGAAGGTTCTCCCGTCTCTCTTGCTGACAGTATAAATTTCCTTGGCCTTCACATAAACAATAAAATATCTTGGAAACCTAACATCACAATGGTTGCTAGGGCTGCCCAAAGAAGCTGGGAGTTTTGTTTAGGCTGCGCGAATTTTTTACTTCTTCGCAGTTACTCCAATTATACAAGGGCCTCATTCGCCCATGTATGGAGTACTGCTTTCATATCTGGGGTGGGTCAGGTTTCACCCGCCTTTTGGAAAGGTTTGAGGCAGAGGCTAAAAGATTTTTAAATTGTTAAGCCCTTTCTAATTCAATTGACCCTTTATCTTTGCGACGTGACGTTGGTACCTTGTCTCTTTTCTATAGGTACTACATGCAGCGGGAAATACTCGAGGGAACTGTCCACTCGTATAACTCTTCCTTTACGACGGCCTCATAGGACAAGGGGAGCTTTGTCTGCACTTAAATTTTATGTGGACATAGGCAACTCAAGGCTCGTGAGCTGTGAGACACCTGTTTTGTGTAATTGACTTCCATTTTTCTGTGTTTTCTGCAGAATTTAATCTCAGTTACTTTAAAGCCAACGTCTGTCCTCACCTACAAAATTTGCGTTATGTGGGACCCGGTTTTTTTTTTTTTTCTTATTCTCTGTACACGAGCGGTGGTGATATATATATATATATATATATATATATATATATATATATATATATATATATATATATATATATATATATATATATATATATATATATATATATATATATATATATGAGGAACGTATAGATCCGCATCTTCGGTGTGGAGCATTAAAAAATCTGCATCAGCATCCGTATCCGCGGATGTGAAAAATAGACATCCGTATTAACATCCACATATATATATATATATATATATATATATATATATATATATATATATATATATATATATATATATATATATATATATATATATATATATATATATATATATATATATTTATATATATTATTTATATTTTTTTTTTTTTTTTTTTATTTTTTTTTTTTTTTTTTTTTTTTTTTTTTTTTTTTTTTTTTTTTTTTTTTCACAAATTTTTTTTTTTTTTTCTTAGAAAAATATTTAAATACACTTTCCACATTTCTTTTTGAAATTTGTTCATTTATTAATTTAAAATAAATTAAATTTTATTTATTTTAAAAAAAAAAAAAAAAAAAAAAAAATTTACAATAATTTTTTTTTTTTTTTTTTTTGTTTTTGCAAAAAAAAAAAAAAAAAAAAAAAAAAAAAAAAAAAAAAAAAAAAAAAAAAAAAAAAATATTTACAAAAATTTATAAAATATTTATTTATTATTATTATTATTATTATTATTATTATTATTATTATTATTATTATTATTATTATTATTATAGAAGTTAAATATTTCCGGTATTATAAATAGTGATTCAAAATATAAATACATGTTTGCAACGTGAAATAATTTTGGCGCGAAAATATATTTTTTGCCGCGAAATTTCAATTTTTGGTGAAGTTCCTTTAAATATGCAAAAATCGACTCCACCTTCTATATATATATATATATATATATATATATATATATATATATATATATATATATATATATATATATATATATATATATATATATATATATATATATATATATTATATATATATATATATGAGTTACATACCATCAGGGTAGAATACAATGGGATAATACAATTTAAATAAGAAGTTAAATGCTACTAAGATTATAATGGGTGAATAGGAAATAAAAAAAAAGAAGACGAAATCGGTCTTATATTATGTCAGTATCAGTTAATGGCTTCTTAATTAATTAAATTTTAAATAATTCTACTATTTATTAATGAATAATACATATTAGTGTATAATTCATATTTATTAATGTATAAAAACCGTGCAAATGGAGCCACCAAAACTTTAAATATAAAATCAAGATAATAAGGGATATGTAAAAACATGATGAATGTAGTTAAAATTAATAATCATAATCAACCAAGTGTAGCTGCCATTATATATCATATTACTGTTAATATTAACAAAACTATGCCATTAATAACAAAATTAGCAATAATACTTAAAAAGAAGAAAACTAGAAAATAATGATAAAAATAACATCATTACTTGTAAAATTAATACCATTCCCGCCAAACTTAATATTAGTACTAACTACTAGTATATATATATATATATATATATATATATATATATATATATATATATATATATATATATTATATATATATATATATATATATATATATATATATATATATATATATATATATATATATATATTATATATATATAGGAATGGAGTTAAATATCTGTAAATTGTATGGTGTAAGGTATCGGTATATAAAATGTTTTTAAGGATCGGTACCGATAACAAAAAGACCAATAAAAAACCGATAACGATACCGATACCAAAATCTTGCATGAAAGAAAATTGATAATTTCTGTTGAAAGATAGCTGCTCCTTGACAGAGGTTTATGTCAATTTTTAAATTTTATTATTACTATTATTATTATTATTATTATTATTATTATTATTATTATTATTATTATTATTATTATTATCATTATTATTATTATTATTATTATCTGAAATAGGAATAAAAGTTGCGTTTCGGCAAGATCGAATATAATATATTATATATATATAATATATATATATATATATATATATATATATATATATATATATATATATATATATATATATATATATATATATATATATATATATATATATATATATATATATATATATATATATATATATATATATATATATATATATATATATATATATATATATATATATATATATATATATATATATATATATATATATATATATATATATATATATGAAGCTGAATGTTTACGTTATTCAGATTTGAGCGCGAGACTTTTATGCCTTTAGCGTAAAGCACTCGGTAGGATTTCACTTCTTTACATATTTATAACATCGTCTATCATTTTATTCCTTTGACTTCCTCTTCCATTCTCGTGAAAGTCTATTTCTTCAATAAGATTTAAAGGCCTTTGACTTATTTCACGTTCATTACTGTCTCTCATTTTT
>SEYY01025125.1:30000-35000 GCA_009176605.1 Armadillidium nasatum
AACGATCTAGAAATATACAATAATGGCGCCAGAAAATTATTCTTTAAAATTTGAAATTAGGGAATAAAAAACAATCTATAAAAAAGCATATATATATATATATATATATATATATATATATATATATATATATATATATATATATATATATATATATATATATATATATATATATATATATATATATATATATATATATATGGCGGTAAAAATACCTTTGTACATTGTAAGTCACTGAAGAAGGCTGACATCATAATTTTGAACTTCCTTCCAACCCCCTCCCCCCCTTTCACTTTAATATTTCCAGATATGGCATATAAAGAGAAATGAAAATGGTTTCTAGAAAGTTTTATTGTACTTCTAAAAACAAATTGAATTTTTTTCGGACTTTTTGATAATCTGAACATATTTGGGTGGAGCTTCATACAAAAATGTCACTAGTGTATATCCACTCTGAATAATAAGTTTCGTGGCCATATTTAATAATATATAACCCACTTGCAAGAAAGGCTCGTCTAAATTGTCAGTTTTGAATATTTAATACACAATCACAATAAAAATGAAACAATTATGTATAGTATTTCTTTGTTTTATAGTATTTTATTTATAGTATTTTCGCAATTTATAATGATTAAATGTTTTCGGAGAAACAATAACACTGGGTACATGTATCACTAGTTCACTACACTGCTTAAAACGAAACTAATAATGAAAATTGCAATAGAGGGAAGGGAGTAGGCTACAGCTGAAAATCTAAGCCTAGATAAAGTAGCTTACAAGATCTTTGGAATTATTATTTTTTATATATGTTTTTATTTCATATACAAATGACAGAGAAAATATTACTTTAATATTTATTATATAAATATTAATTAGTTTTTTTATATTTATTTTATTTTTTAAATATATAATAAACTAGTAAATTAATTATTTTTTCCTATATATCAAAAAACTGTTGTTGAATGTCGATGCATTTTTTCCACTCATTCTCCGTTATAAACATTAATTAGTTAAAAGAACTATTTTTCAACCAAAAGTTTCTTCACACCTCAAAGAAAATTTTTTAATATATATATTTTTAAAGAATGGGAAGCGCGCTTGTACATGTAAGAGGAATAAATGTAATATTTTTTTATAAATGTAACCAAACTTTATTTCAATAATAGTAACTATATTTTTTTTTTCTTTGAAATTACGTACTAGAGATAGGCAGTCATTAAAAATATCTGATACGCAATTAAATTAAGAACGTAAATAAAAACAATAGGCAAGAACAGAATGAGGAAAAGAATGAATGTTTGTTAAAAAAAATAATAAATAAATTAGTAGTAGTAGTGGTAGTAGTAGTAGTAGTAGTAGTAGTAGTAGGAATTGAGGAAAAAAATTTATAGTTAAAACACTCAAAAACCTCAACGTATGTTGACATGGTTTATATGAAACCTCAACAGCACGTGAGATTTTCTTTGTTTTTTTTTATTTTCTTCTTCTTCTTCTGCTACTTCTGCTGCTATTAATCTTTACAGTTACAGTTAGTCTTCTTCTTTATCTTCTTCTTTTTCTTCTTCTTCCTTTGCTGCTTGCTGTTGTTAGTTTTTTTTACAGTTAGGCATTCAGGAATTTAAACCAATGAAAATTTTATATATTTTTTCCCTATATTATTTCTGTTATATTAATTGATTTTTTTAAAATTATTTATATCTAATACATAAGTTATATTATATATATATATATATATATATATATATATTATTATATATATATATATATATATATATATTATATATATATATATATATATATATATATATATATATATATATATATATATATATATATATATATATATATATATATATATATATATATTATTTTTTTTTTTTTTTTTTTTTTTTATGTCTTCCGGTGGCAAAGGCCCAAGGCCTACCAATATCCACCGGAGTTGGGAAGCAATCGGATTCGGGGTCGCTAATATATATATATATATATATATATATATATATATATATATATATATATATATATATATATATATATATATATATATATATATATATATATATATATATATATATATATATATATATATATATATATATATATATATATATATATATATATATATATATATATATATATATATATATATATATATATCCTCCGGTGGCAATTTCCAACGGAGTTAAAGGCTGACATGTCCAAACACACACGGTATTTGAAAGTATGCAAGTCAAAGGAAGATGGGAAAATAGATAAAGGGAGTGTGTTCCAGACTTCACCAGTATATATATATATATATATATATATATATATATATATATATATATATATATATATATATATATATATATATATATATATATATATATATATATATATATATATATATATATATATATATATATATATATATATATAATATTATATTAATTTTTTTATTATATTTTATATATATATATATATATATATATATATATATATATATATATATATATATATATATATATATATATATATATATATATATATATATATATATATATATATACATCACTACAACTCATGAGGCAGAGCCCTGTTCAAGGAAGGGGTGTTAGATATATAAGAGAACAACAAAGACCCTACGACGAGTCACGAATAGAAATTTCGTAAGTGAGCACAGACGTGAGGTTTATAGTAATTGAGATTAAATTCTGCAAGAAACACAGAAAAGAGAATTCCACAAAACAGAAGTGGCTGGAAAAAAGGAAGCACCACAGCGAACAAGCCTTGAGTTGTCTATGTCTACACAAAATTTATGTGCAGACAATGCACCCCTTGTGCTACGAGGACGCCGTAAAAGTGGAGGTATGAGAGTGGACAGTTCCCTCTAGCATTTGCTGCTGTAGTGCCTATAATAAAGAGACATGGCACCAACGTCACGTCACATAGATGTAGAGTCAAGTGAATTTGTAAGAGGGGAACAGTTTATAAGTCTTTTGGCCTTTGACTCAACCGTATCCAAATGTCTTTTGAAACCTGAAACACCCTAGATAAGAGAGCAGTACTCCATACAAGGACGGATGAGGCCCTTGTATAATTGGAGTAACTGAGAAGAAGTAAAAAATTCTCGCATTTTAAACTCATATTATTTGAGGCAGTCCTAGCAACTATTGTGACGTAAGGTTTTCAATCCATATTTTTGTTTATGTGAAGGGCAGGGATGTTTCTATTGTCAACAGGAGAGACGGGAGAACCATCGAAAGAAATAGGAAAGTTAGGGGGTGTCTTTGAGAGGGAGATTTCTAGAAGTTGAGTTTTTAAACAGTTGAATTTCACAAAGTTGAGACAACCTCACTGGGAAATTAAATGCAGATCTGCAAGAATGGAATCTGTAAGATGAAGACAAGAGGCAACTCTAGATACAAAGGAGGGAGAAGATTTAAAATGAGTAGAATAATGGAGGGTCGAATCATCGGTATATGAATGGATAGGGTTAGATGAACAACTTACTAAGAAGATCATTAATGAAAAGTATAAAATAGAGTAGGAGACAAAACAGAACCCTAGGAGCTGAAGAAAATAATATATATATATATATATATATATATATATATATATATATATATATATATATATATATATATATATATATATATATATATATATATATATATATATATATATATATATATATATATATATATATATATGAAAAAGATAATTATTCTTGTTCATGTCATCAAAAAATTAATCAAACATTAGACAACAAATTGCTAACTTTCAAAAATTTTTACATCCGCAGTATCCGCATTTAATAATTGCGGATGCTGCTGGATGTCAAATTGAAAAATGTGGATGCGGACTGCGGATGTCACGTATATAATGCTATATATATATATATATATATATATATATATATATATATATATATATATATATATATATATATATATATATATATATATATATATATATATATATATATATATATATATATATATATAATAATAATAATAATAATAAAGTAAAGCGCCATTCCTTGTATCCGCCTCCTTCGACGAATGGTACGAGATTGTACAGTTACTCCACCATAATCCATCCGTAATAATATATATATATATATATATATATATATATATATATATATATATATATATATATATATATATATATATATATATATAATATATATATATATATATATATATATATATATATATATATATATATATATATTATATATATTATTATTATTATTATTATATTATATTATTATATATTATTTTATTATTATTATATTATTATTATTATTATTATTTTTATAGTAAGTATAATAATAATAATAATAATAATAATATAAAAATATAATTAAAAAAATTACAATAAAAATAATAAATAATAAAATAATAAAAAAAAAATAAAAAAAAAAAAAAAAAAATAAAAAAAAAAAAAATAAATAATAAAAAAAAAAAAAAAAAAAAAAATAAAAATAATAATAATATTAAAAAAAATTATTATTAATGAGATATTTTTTAAATAATTAATAAAATAAATAAAATAAGAATAATAATCATTATTATTATTATTATTATAATAATAATAATAATATAATAATAATAATAATAATAATAATAAATATTCTAGTTTTATCCAAAAAATTCAAAATAATAGAAAGAAAAATGTTTTTAAGGATGCATATTTCATATTAATTTCTGAATATATTATTATTATTACTAGTAGTAGTAGTGGTTAGTATATTATTATACATTATTAATTTTCATTTTATTATTAAATTGCTTTAAAAAACTATTATTTTAATAATTAATAAAAAAAATAAAAAAAAAAAAAAATAAAAAATAATATATATATATATATATATATATATATATTATATATATATATATATATATATATATATATATATATATATATATATATATATATATATATATATATATATATATATATATATATATATATATATATATATATATATATATATATATATATATATATATATA